>CAJNIZ010013925.1:6239-32781 GCA_905231905.1 Symbiodinium pilosum
GAGCAACGGTGTCGCGACCAGGTTTGAGGAAGTAATGACGACATTATCTAGGTCAGCAAAACCTTTTTCTCTGTTACACTAGGAAGACAAAAGGGTCCTTTCTGTAGCTAGATACGGAAACATCCAACAAGCAAAACCGATCCATGAACACAAGAAGCGTTGAGGAAGGTTCGGGTACAACATGGAGGTAAATTCACAATCTCCCGAATCCCTTTTTCCTGCTGAGTACAATTCAATATTTCGCGGAATCTTTGCTTTTACGGGCGCGACAAATTGATGTTTAGGGGGAGGGGACCATTTCAAACCGTGGTCACCATAAGCCTGAGCATAGAAACCTGATGATCATCCTCAAGAATCGGCTTCTCCATCCCCTCGTTTCCCAAAACTAACATTCCCCCAGCACAAATATGAAATACACCCTCCCAAAGACAAGCTCCCTGGGGAATATGCGGTTAAAGATTAGTATGACGGGATTCAGTACGAGCACGCAGGGCTGGATTATCCCCCTAAGTTAGGTAGGGTTTAGTGTGTAGGGTCCCCCACCCAGCATGTTGCCCTGGGCTATCAGATTTAATCCCAAAGAGGCCTTTTCCCGGTGTTCATCTGCTAGGATGGCATCCTTGGTTGCGCATAGTCAGGGCTGCTGTCGGGGGTTGAAGGTTCAGGGGGTTCCACCAACAAGCGGGGTCGAAATCTGAACTAAGTGTAATGTATTCTGTAGTGTAGAGTCGAGACTCCTTTCCTTGATTAAGCTGAACCCCTGTCATTTTGGAGATCCCCGTATGGGGTCATGGACCAGGACGGAAGCCTTACAACTCCTACACACCGCACTGCTGCTCCATAAGACCCGGCAAGCCAGCGCGTCTAATTACTCCAAAGTTGCCCTGGATACCCTTTAGATTCTCAAAGCTTCCGGAACTTCGGGCCTGCTAAAAAACCAAAACCCAAGACGTATAGATCCCTAACCCTAAGCCCAAAACCCGTAAAGCCCTAAACCCCCAAGCCGGCAAGCAAGTCGCGCGAGCACGTCGCGCAGCGGCGAGGAGGTCGCGGCGCTTCGCCTCGAAGAAGTCATACCTCCCGAGGCAGCTTAGAGCTCAGGGTGTAGGGCGTAGGTTTTGGTTTCAGGGTTCAGGGTTTAGGCAAAGACTTGATGTGATAGTGTCCGACGAAACTGTGTGATTTGGGTTCAGGCTAATAATCTAGTGTTCAAGTTTGAGATCTTAGGGCTTAGGCTTTATGTGGCTGAGTGTTTACGGTTATGGCTCAATGTCTCAGGGCTTAGGATTGAAATTTCAGTGTGTAGGGTTTAGAGGTTGCTTTCAGGTAAGGTGTCTACGGCTTCCGCTGCAGGAAGGCAGTTTAGGGTTTGGGGTACAGGGTTGAGGGTGGAGGGTTCAGGGCGTGGTGTTTAGGGTAATATGGCATAAAGGCTTACTCCCAAGAACAGGTCACCTCCATTGATGTACGAGAGCAGGCATTGCTTAAGCTGCCATTCTTCCTCAGTACATCTCAGTACTTTTGGATCTCTAACCCTACACCCTAAACCGTTAAGCTCATCACAAACAGGGACTGCATGGAGAGTTCAAGCTCTTGTCTCACCTGGAGCTATCCTAGGGTCCTGGGGTGATAATGAAAACTGCCCAGGTATTCATACCGTGGGAATTATACTAGTCCAGCAGAAGAAGGTCATGCAGGATTTCCAACACCAACACAAAGCCACGCTCCCTCAAAACAAACATGGACTCTCCTGCACTGACACCTCTCAAATCTGAGCTGCGTTTGGCTTCATGTAACTTTGGAAAAGTTCCCACGGCACGACCCTGCATCAGATCTGCGCTTACAGCAGTTAGCTGGGTACATCAGGCGGCGCGACTCCATAAGTAGACTGGACTGCGCCACAGGGTTCGCCAAACATCGAGGAGGGCACACTACAACGTAAGCTCCACCACACGGAAAAGTAATCCGTACACGAACTGTCAGCCCCACAGTGCCCCCGAAAAGATAATCCCTGTGTTGGTGGTACTGGATCTTCCTGAAACTGCATGCTCTCGATGTGGGCAACCCAGTTCAGCCCATTTACGCCATTTCTTGATGGTCCGTGTTTTTTAAACTCAAGGGGTCAACCTTTTGTGCCCCAGAGAACGACATGATATCACCAGTGCTAGGCACCCAAAACCCCAAAACATCAAATACGACGAACACTTCAGTTGCCAAACCCCAACCTCAACCATCAGGAACCCAGGCTCCTGACTCCTTGTCGTGTCTTATTTATACATGGCTACGCTACTCAGGGTATATTGGCAACAGTTTCAATCCCAACTCCGACGTGCTACCACATGCACTTTACTTGTGCTCTTTGTTAACAGGGGATTGGAGGAAGAATGGAAAAGAGTGCGGGAAACCACTGGAATGTTGGTTATATTATTTCAGTTCTGCTATAAGGATTCATTCCTCTGATCCCCTCTTGCAACCCTATAGCAGGTTTCATGCTCTTTTCCCTTCCTCTATCCCGGGCTTGCTAACAACCAGTAAGAGAGTGCCTGAGCTTCACTAGTCGAGGTGACAGGTTTCGCTCCTGACAGAGTTGCGAGAGGCATCCAAGAAGCCCAAAGTAGGTACCATTTAAATACCCAAATGCTATCATCCTCATTACAGGGACTCCAGAACCCCAGGGATCCAACGAGCCCATCGTAGATAATATCTATAGGCTTTAGGGCCCAAAGTAGCCCTGTCTTCATAGATGTGGATCCCCAGGGTTAGGGTTTACGGCCTTCGAGGCTTGGGGTTTGAGGCTTCAGGGGTTGAGTTTATGGTTTCTGAGGCTTTATTGCGTGGAGGGTTGAAACTTTGAGCTTAGGGCCCGAGCGCTTAGAATTGAAGGTGGAAGGTGGAGGGTTTGAAGCTCTCCCTCTAAGGATGCGGGCCATCGCTGCAGTGCGGCTATGCGTAATTACCAGCTAAGACAAACGGCGGCACACTTAGGACGATCACCACCCTAATGGACGACATCCTGCATTCTTGTATGACGAAAGGTACGCTTTAGGTCCACGATCCCGCAGGCTGCAAGTGATCATGAAGAAACTACATAGGAGGCCGTGGGTAAGCCACCAAAGTGGAATGAAAAACAACACCACGATCACTACGCAATCATGACATGGCCTACACTTGTACCGTAACAAATCAGCGAAACTCTGTTCTGATCATTAAGGGGTCCGAGATCCTGAACCCTGTCACCTCCCATAAGCACCTATGTCTCCCTACCCATGGGGCTTAGGAACCAGGAGCTGGGTTTTGCCCTGGGTTCTCATCCCCCAACCTGGCCTTGCAAAAGTTACCCAAGTCGTAAGTTGGGTTGCAACTCCAGGTATAAGTGGTTGCTACCCCCGTACGTCCCATGAATTCTTTAGGGTTTATAGGGTTTATCCATGTATTACCCCAAACCCTAAAGCCTAAACCTCTTCACTACTGATGTCTGCGCAGGTAGGACAGCTCCAGCCTGGAATGCATCCACCTTGTCAACACAACTGGGTTGCTGCTCAGGAACTCAAGCCTAGGGTTTAGGGTTTAGGGTTTGAGGTTTAGGGTCTAGGGGAATACTCGGGGATTCATTCAGGCCTAGGTTATAGAGGGTTTTATAGCGGATGTATGTGAGGATTATATAGGGGTCAGATAGGCAGATAGGATTTAAGCAAGTTATCACGAAAATGGAGAATCAAATGGGAAAGAAACAGGAATATGCCATGAAAAGCTGGGGTTATATAGGGGCGATATTTTCGTGAGGCCCTGAATGTCAATTCAAATACCATAGTACTTGCATAAGGCAAGATAAGCAAAAATGTCCTCCAAGTAATGACAACTTAGTTCAAGTTCCTTATACTAGCAGAGTAAGTTAGGCTGATAAGTGGACGCTTTCTATCTGCTGCCAGATACCCCGAAGTAAAGGTTTAGGCACGTGCATCGCACTCAAGCAGGCACGGTTCGAAGTAATTGTTTAGGCTCCAGGATTACAGTACGGCTTTAAGATATGGGTTAAGGCCGGGCTTAGGGTCAGAGTTTCTCAAGCCTCAACCATAAACTCCCCAAGACCCAGGCATACTTTGGGAGCCCAAAAGATATGGGGGTTTCCCAAAATTAGGGGTACCATTTTGGGGGTCCATATAATAAGGATTATAGTATTTGGGGGTCTATATTGAGTTCCCCTTATTTTGGGAAACTACCATATAAGAGGGTTCCAAAATACCGACTTAGCCAGGCTCATCGGTTCTGGAACATCGGGGTCTGCAGGTTGCCCTGACGCTTTGCAACCCCCGGACTCAGGAATATATGAGACATACTGTAGTCCAAGCTCCTGGTATCCCCCTTGAATGCGCCTATAATCCTCCCCTACATCCCCTATGTAACACTCTTCAAGGAGTTTAGACGATAGCCTAAAGCTCATGTAAGAGCAGCCGATGAAGCCCTGAACCCTGAACCATAAGCGCAAAGCAGGAGGCTATTTCACAGTCCTTGGATCCTTCACACGCCTTTCCACTCGGAGTTCCCCCCAAAACCGATTAGTTAAGTCATGGTGCTTGTGGAGGATGATCTCTGAAGGCAACATGGACAGGGGCTTTGGGCAAAAGACCCTACTGATTTGAGAAGTTCCAAAGCGAAACCTGATATACTGCTTCTTGTCACGATATATCGCAACAAGCCCCAGGAAAGCGCCTAAGCTCTAGCCCCCAAACAATTCCTTCACCCTAAGCCCCAAACCCACAAGCAGAATTGAAAGAAATCCATTACATCCGCATAAGTCCCGAAGCCCTAAACAACAAATCCCTTTGCGTTTGCCTAAACCCAAGGGAAGTATCCCCTTTTATGCCTCTATACCACTTTACAATCCGTTGGAAACCCGTTATACCCCCTTCAACTCCCCTAAACCCTAAACCCTAAACCCAGCTGCTGGCTTGAAGATCAGCTCTTGCGGTAGGACACCCTCTTGTCTACATGCCTGGCCACTCAAATTGGGAGTTTCCCAAAATTAGGGGTACCATTTTGGGGGTCCCAATATTAAGGACTAAAGTATTTGGGGTCTAAATTGGGGTCCCCCTTTTTAGGGAAACTACCAAATTCTCGAAAACCAAACAAGTACGCTTAAACGGGGTTTGGGGTTATAGGGGCTACGTTACTGGCCGCCCAATATCTCCAACACCAAATTACGGTCAAAAGGAGTTTAGGATTTTGAGTCTACATTGCCTGGAAACGCAATTTCTCAGAGAAAGCAGAGAGATACCCTTACAAAGAGCTTCTACAGGGTAATTCTAAAAGGGATATGGGATTGTACGCTTCAAGAGGTTCTGCAGAGGAATCTGGGATAAGCCGCTGCGATAAACGTGATACCGAACGATACATGCAGCCCTTTGTGTATGTAGCATGTGTCGTATAATATCATATATGTATCTATCTACGATGCATGGAAGAGTTGGGGCTCATGGTCCAAAATGCTTATCTCAAGACGCCTGAATAAAGTACATTGATTGGGTACATTAGTATACCGTCTGGTCTCAACGTCCAGTATCTGTCCTTAGGGGTCTTGCATGTGGGCCAACGGGCTTAAGGCTTCTCACGGCTGCATCATTCTCAGGATACTTAGGGCTTAGGGGAAGCTGAAGGAGCTCAGATGCTCAAACATTGCAACTGGCTTGGGATCTTTTTGCTTTACAGCATATACGGCTCAGCCATGATCTGCCATTTTGGAAATTTGAATGGCGAAGAGGCTGCAGTCTGCGTTCTCGTCAAACTGCTCTGAGCACAATGTAATGCGAGATCGGACAATTTGATACACATTGGGGATCCCATGCTTAGCTCCCTCAAGCAAGAAGACAATCATGAATGATGGGGAATACAGAGGGATCAGATGAAGGCTTCGTTTGGGAAGCATATTCTGAGAAGACCATTATCGGGTCAAGGCCTATATGCTAGATGTACCAGGTGTGACGAGGTCTCTTATGAGCGAAGGGTTCTTTCAAGAAGCGACCCGTAGTCTTGAGTTTACGGTCTAGGGTTTAGGGTTTTTAGAGTTTAGGGCGCGTAGAGGTGTATGTTGGGGTAATGGATGGAATCTTTTTGCTGTAAGGTTCAGGGTTAAGTCCCTGTGCGGCCACCTGATCAATAACAGAAATGGTTCACTTCTGAACCCACGCTGTAGATGCTCTAGATTCCTGGATGCCAGCACCCCATTGCTATGATATTAGGTTTCTACAGGAACTCTACTAAAGAAACAGGAAAAAGCCACCCCAAACAAGAAGCCCAACAAACCTAGGTATGCGGCCCTTTGTATGGCCTGCAGTGATCTTGGCGAATCGATCACCGCCTTCGGATTCGTCTCGTCGTAGTTCGCAAGGGACTTCATGGCTTTCGCCCCCTCGCTAGTCCCACCCAAAAATTTGAGCCTGGACAATTCCAGTTGGTTCATCAACTAGGCCACGTCGACTTATTTTATCACCTAGTAGCATCTGGCCTAGGATGTTGAGGACCTAGGGGTTGGGCCTTTGAGTTACAGGCATACGGAAACTTACTGACGAAGCCGGATTTTGGATCTACGCTCATAACACATGATACGTGCCCCAACCCAACCCCCGGTTCGATCATCCTAGTAACTTTTCTGGCACCATATCTGTCTGAATCTTTCCTGCCTGATGACGCCACAAATGTATGGATATAGTGGCTCGTAAAACTTCTAACTCAAGACACCCAAGCCAGTTATCTCCAAAGAACAAGAAGCGTGCAAGGGCAACTGGCGCACCTTTTTCGCCTCTGCCACTAGGTGCGGCAAAAAGGTCTACATAGGATTTTCTCAAAGCAGAACCGGATCGATATATGTCTTGTCAAGGGGAACCTCCATAATCTTATTGATATACACCTGGTGTCCCGTAGGGGTACCACATTTTGAGAAGTCCCGACAGTCTCCTCTGATCGATTTTTGGCGCTGGCACTCATCCCAAGATCTTCTTAGCCTTCTCGAGCGCCTGAGCGTCGCGGTCAATTTAAATGAGAGCTTTCAATTTCCTATGAAACTGCTCGGCTCATCAAACAGGCATGTTATTCCCGCGGCCAAGCAGAAAGGGAACCTGATGCTCGCACCCTCCTTGTGTCGCCGTATGTGCATCTAGGATCCGTACAAAACCACTTGTAACCAAGAACTAAAGTCCTCGATACACCCAACCTAGTGGGGGTTGGAAGAGTGGGGGGGGGGGGGTAGTAGTGGAACCCATGATGACGGTATGCAAGCCCTGTAGACCTGAAAGTGCTAAGCCCCCAACTTGGAGACCTAAACTCCAAGTCCCGAGCCCTAAACCACCGATTCCAAGGCGTGACATTTCAAGCTAAAGGGCAGGTTCCCTTTAAACAAGTGGGGACCCAAATATACAAATCCCAAACTGTTAAAAGGCCGTTTTCTACAGAAACGGTCAGTTGGGTGAGGTCGGGTGAGCTCGTTACAGTTTGGCCACCCTATACAGCCCCAGAAATCTTAGCTTCCTTTTCATTGTCGATTGCCTTACCGATTTGATTCTCCGTTCTTAGGCAATCCCTACATATCGGCCGCGGTAAATCTATGCAACCCCCAGATAAACCCAAACCTTAAACCCTTAAACCTTTTTCCCACAAAATCCTGTACATATGAAAGGCATTTAAACCCCACTGCATCTCTATACACACATATCATATACATATGTATATATACATAGATATGTTCCCCAACCCCAAGATTTATATATATATATATCTCTCTCTCTCTCTCTCTCTACCTACCTATCTATCTCTATCTATCTAGCTATCTACCTGTAGAACCTACAGTGACCTAAACCCTAAACCCTAAACCCTAAGCCCTAAGCCCTAAGCCCTAAACCCTAAGCCCTAAACTCCTCAAGACTACTAGGTACTTGAACCTACAGGGACCTACAGTAAACCCTGCCTTGATCTCCTGGCCGCGGGCTTCCTGGCGTACCTTGAAGTTGTCGACCACCTGAGCACACGGTGGCTTAGGGCTAGGGGATATAGGATTTAGGGTCTAGGGTTTTGGGGTTTGGGGGTTAGGGGTTTAGGGGTTTGGGGCTTGAGGGGTTTAAGGGTTAAGGGGATTTGGGCTTAGGATTTCGAGCCTCTTTCTCCGGGTAGAGCAGCGCACTGTAGATTAAAGTTGGGCAATATGATTTAGGGTTTAGGAGTTAGAGCTTCTATCTGACATTTGGGGAAGTTTAATGCTTACGGTTTCATGGGTTCCTTGCGAACCCCACCATACTACCCCCTAGGTTCCCTTTTGCAACAGGCTTTCTGAGTCCCTAGCTTCCCTAAACCCTGAACCCTAAACCCTCGGCCATGTTGCCTTGTAAATACCCTTCATTGAGGAGGGTTCGAATTGCGGCGGGGCGTGGCGAGTTGAACACGATGTTGTTTCCGTTTAGGGTTTAGGGTTTTAGGGTCTGGGGCTTAGGGTTTCACGGCTTAGGGTTTGAGGTAGCAAAATCAGATAATGGTTTCTACTTCCCTTTCCATTCCCGTGTACAATCCCCATATAGTCCTAATGTCCATTTCATTCTCCCTTATTCTAACCCTACTTGAAGCCTCACGGGACCTAGTAATTAACTACTAACTGGGCTTACAATACATCCCCATTTACCATTGCCGTAAGCTACATAAGTCCGGCTAGGGCTAGGGGGAACACAGGTATGGTTATAGTAAGTAGCTAAACCCTAGACCCGTCAATTCCTAAATCCCTGATCCCTAAACCCCTAAATCCAAAATCCCTAAACCCGTAAATCCAAAATCCCTAAACCCGTAAATCCCTAAAACCCTAACCCCTAAACCTTAGGTTCGGACGAAATCGCAGGACTTGTGGAGCGCATCCTTGGTGTCCGCTAGACTCTCCAGCTCCTCCTGTGTTAGGGGGCGGGGGTCTCAAAATGCAGGCTCGTCCCAAAGGGTCCATGTACCCAATAATTTGGTACCTGGGTTTTGGGTAATAGTAATTATAGTACAGGCTTTGGGTGAGTATATGATTATTAGGTACTTGGACCCGTAGGCTCGTAGGAAGGAACAGGCTTCAGGGTTCAGGGTTGACGTGGAAGTTTAGGAATTTCAGGATTTAGGTTTAGGACCATGCTGTCCGTTTTGGGGATCCTATAGGGATGAGGGTTTAAGGGGCATTGGGTTCCTTATTTTCGACGCTATAGGGATGCAAGTTTAAGGGGTATGGGCATAGGGTTGCGGCTTGGGTGTTTGAGCAACTGTTCCTGTGTCCCTGGAGGTTTTGCCGGCCAATATGTCATCATGCCCTCCCCCTAATGTGAAACCCCTTACCCCCAACTTTAAATATCCCCCTGTGGTCTACAACAATATTTATGGAATACTTAGTAGTACTTGAGGGGTGGGGGGGGGATTTAACATTCGCGGAGGGGATTAACGCCAAGGTTTTCTAAACCAAGCACTGCTTGGGTCGTTTTCCGGGCCTGTGGAGAGTCGGAGGTTGACTGGTTGAGTTTGGTCGTCTTCGGGCTTAGCTTAGCCTGACGCATGAATACTTGTGAATATTCTCTAATTCGTAGTGAATAGGGTGCCTCCCAAGCCCCATTGTCACCCTAAATCCCAAATTCAAGAACAAATTAACTCCAAACACAAGACCCCTAAGACCAAATCTGAAGCTCAAACTTTAGAGCCCGAATTCCAGACCTTGAATCCCTTGAGTCCCCTCCTTGGTCAGGCGCAAGGTGGACTTGGCTTCTGCCCTTGGCTGTCCAAAGCTTTAGATACGATTTCTCCAATCAGAACCCCAAACGGATTATGTAGGAGTTTAGACTGAGATTCTGTAGAAATTAGTTGTGTGGGTGTATATACAGGATTTTCGCAACCTTAACCGCTACGATGAGGACTCTAGAAGCGGCAAGTGCTAGCCACCAAGTCCTCATGTTTGGGGTTGGGGTCACCCAATCCTCTTATCATCCTTACTGTTCACGGCCGCAATGCTGCGCGACACTATAAGGCTCAACCCTTCATTATATCTGGGGTCATGGAGATTTGTGCCCACCAGCCGCATCCGGCTGGCGTTTTAGCGGAACCCACAGCTATTCATGACAAGCTTCTCTTCAAAGTCGCCAGGAAAAATTAACTCATGGCTATCCCAAACTGCCACCAAGTTTTAAGCTTGCGAATTTGGGAGTTAGATTCGACGCTGTTGGGACTAAGGCTTCATGGGGTGTGGCCTTGAGCGCTTTCAATGATTTGGTGGTTTGGGGTTTAAGACTTGCGTTTCGAATGCTTTGAATTCCTTTAACAGCCATTTTCCCCCAGTTTCCATTTCATTTGCTGCTTTCTTTTCCATTTGAGTCTCCAGTATAGGGGGAACGGATAATATAGCTTAGTTTAAGTTGAGGGTTTAGGGATTTGGGCTTTGAGGCCTGGGGCTCGGGATAGGGGTTTGGGTTGACGATTCAGGGGTGAGGTTTGGGGGTTTCGGTGTTTTATGTAAGATTTGGGGTTACATCGGATTGATGGGGCTTGGAATCTAAAGGATACTGACAGAGTTGAAGTTAAGGTTTAAGGCTCCAGGGCTAGGAGTTGTTGCAAGAGCATTGGGTTCATGGTTTCGGGTTTTGGGTTTAGCGGTATGTAAAACGTATCGGTCAAGAGGTCTCTTTCGCGGCTGCTTCCCAGGCTTCCTCCTGGATTTGAAGGGACTTTAAGGGGAGCTCCACACAGGGAACCCCAAGAATATAGTAGGTACATATGAGAAGGGCATGACCGCCAAGTCCCGAGATCTCTATTACCTTCCTAGTAGTTTCTTTGGGTTCCCTGCTTTGGTTTCCACTTAAAGCCCTTTTACTATCCGAAAGCAGGATCTTTTTGAAAAGAATGATTTACAGGGTGAGGGAAGTTCTTGTTGGGCTTTGCGCTCGAGCCTTGAAAGGTTCAGGGTCTTGGGGTCGAGGTAGGTAATGTAGACCAATATTAATTAATAAACCCCCTCCTTTTAAGGGCCTTAATATTAAGATCCCTGTTAATTTCACAATTATAATCCCTATTAAGGGGATAGTCCCTATTCTAGTCCCTATTATAGTCCCCATTAAGGGGGGATTATTAATCAGGGGTCTACATGAACTTCTTCCGGCAGCAGAGGTAGCTTCCTGAAGCAGACCAGATGGTCCAGGGTTTAGGGTTTAAGGTTTAGGGCTCAGGGTCTAATTTTAAGGCTTTAGGATTTAAGGATTAATTGGGGTTTGTACAGCAAGCACCCTAAACCCTAAACCATCCTAACCCTGTACAAAGCTCTGTGTCCATTGAACCATGCCCTGGAAACTCAATTCCGCAGAACGCATAATAGTAGTGATGGTGTCCTTAAGAGTTATAAACAATGACCATGGTATGTAAGAGACGTTAAAACAAAAAATGACTGCATCCATGCCAGCTTTTCTGCAGATTCTTCTCCAAGCCCTAGTCTTACCTGCGCCCTAAACCCATGAACCCCGCAACCGAGACCCGGAAGTGTAGGTCCTATAATCGGAATGCCGACCTCCCTAAATCCTCAACTCAATGTGTCTGAGCGTCAAGTCCGCCTCCAGGTCGGCCTTGTGGATGGACTTGGTGTTCACTTCCTGTCAAACAAGTAGTTTCCATGTTTATTTCCTTTATTCCAACAGAACCGCCATGTAACCCTAATATTAAAGTTATCATGGAGGCATGGTGAATATGATTGGTGTCTAGAATGGGGTAGGTCTGTCGAGGGTGCTTCCACAAAGATAATGTTGTCACGGGTGCGATCATTTGGGATTTAGAGCTTTAGGAACCCTAAACCCTATTAGTCTTGTCCCTTAACCAAAACTGTTGGGATTCGGGTTCGCGGACCGTTGTCCCCTCAAGCACATAAGCAGCCTCTAGGGGATAGAGGGGATTACGCGTGAAATCCCTGGCCTTCATACTCGACCTGAATCCACACAAGGCAGAATGTTTGGGGAGGCGGTTTACAGAAGATGTGGGTCACGGTGTTGAGATTCGTTCTTGCCGTTTCACTTCATGCTCGGCGTCTGCTATTAGTACCGTTGCTTTCTACGCTGAATTTCAGATTGATTCATACAGTTCTCGTAGCACGTAATGACAGCCTTACTGGTGCTCAAAAGGGCCCAAGGCAGCGTCGGGAAGTGGACCTCCCAAAAAATCCAATCCCCTGTGAGCGTCCTCATATTCCCACCAAAGAAAAACTTCTTGATCTAAAGCCTCATTCGCCGTCAGGACTACCGCAGAAATAATCTTAAAAACTCCCCATTTGCCAAGGGGTTGATTTGGGGAGCACCCGTAAAGGCGTACAGGAGTGCTCCCTGCCACAACCCCAAGCACACCCGGGAGGCCACATGGACAATAGTCTTCATGGGGCCGCTTCCAGGCATCCGTGCTTTGTTGGGGGAAGGTAAATATAGGCAGGCATGGTTAGGCTTACAAAGTACAGCGTTACCAAATGCCGGTTCCGGCTCAATTGGTCAATTGGGCATAACGATATAATCCCAGAAGAATTGTACTCTCGTCGCCAGGCCTCTGTGTTGCTCCTCATCTCAGCCTTTGTCTCATCTGACAACTTCTCGAAAGCAACGCGAGAATCCTGCGCCATGTGCAGGGATTCAGTTTCCAGATCAATTAGGGATTAGGTTCTATGCCGGCTGTGAATGTTGCATTGGCAGAACTCTAATTTCTCGTTTTCTTTCGAACATGGACTCAAATCCTTTCCGGGCAATTAGTACAAACGCCCATTATTGAGGTGTCGGGCTTAGGGTCAGATTCCACTGCACAGGAACAGTCATTGGTGGGCAGCGCAAACATGATCAAAACATTCGAAACCTTACCTGTGAATAGAAGGATGGCAACAACTGAGTTGAGAATCAAAGAACACTCCCAGCCAAAGTCTGCGTAGCTGCCTGGATGCGACAATTTTCCGCAAGATGGCTCCTAAATCTCCATCTTAGGGTTTAAGATTTAAGGTTTAGGGTTTAAGATCCACAGCTCTGAGCCCTGAGGCTTCACCTCCTGCATTGGGTCCTCATCCGCCTGCTTGGCCTCCTTCTCAAGGGTGGCGGAGTTGTCGCTGACCTCCTGGATAAGTGACATCACCTGGCATGGATGCCAGCAAGAATGGTTTAGGCTCAGAGTAATCCTTTCCCAGACCCCCTAAAGGATCAAAAACATGGAGCCCCCTAATAATCCCTTTTCCCCAATGTAGTAATGGATTCATATTGGGGGGGTTCCGTTTTCTGGATCCTTTAGGGGGTCTGGGTTGGTGTGAAGTACGACTAACTAAGCATTTGACTTTTCAACCTGTTATGCTGCTTTCAGAACCTCATGTTGCTGCCAATGTATATAACCCTAGCCCCAGACGACCGTAACAAAGACCGCGCTTTGTATACTGTACTGTATTGGAATAAATTTGGAGCCCGGGTCGCCGTGAGAGTGCGCTTTTTTTCATAAATTCAGCCTTTATCAAGTAAAAATACGGATTTGGGACATCTTCTACTCTACTTTTTTCACAATGGGCGCATTCTTTCGAGATCTTTCGAGAAGCCCCTCAACGTACAACTGAGGGATTTCGAGGAATTCTGCAAGTATGGGAACCTCCAGGTTTTCGTCATGCAAGCTTTCCACGGAGAGTGCTTTCATATTGCACTACATAAGCAGCTCTCAGCATTGACAGACCCCGATTGAAGGTTTCCAGCTGATGAAGGGTTCTCACATTGTTAGCGATTTTCTGTAGTTGCAAGCATGGTGACGCGGCAAGTGACTTGCCCAAAGCCGCGTTTAGTCTAAACTTCTAGTATCCCCCTCAATTAATAACCCTTATAAAACTCCCCTGAATAGTTCCCTAACTAACCCCCTTTTGAGGAGTTTAGACTATAGCTCAAGTGGAGAGCCGTTGTACGTGTCCTTCAGAAGCTAGCCCGCTACGGCGGGATTGTCAGTCACGTGCGTGTCACGTTTCTGCGGAGCGTTGGACGCCTTCCTGTTGCATGTTCCCATATTCCGGAGTGGAGTGCCTACCAGGAGATACCACATCCACATACCGGTGAACATCTCATAGGCTCCAGAAAATCCGAACTTCTCGCCCCACCCGTGCTGCTCTTGATCGCATGCCTTTGTCACACTATCCCAATAGAAGGGCGATTTGTTTTTTGGACCGCCTTATAAAGGGGACAGAATCCCAACTTCTCGCCCAACCCAGTCTTGTGAAACCTAACCTCTAAACATCCAACTTGTCACCCGCCTTCTCGCCCCCAGCGTTGTTCTTGTACTCCTTGAAGTCCTCAGGCGCGGGTTCAGCGACTGCCTCGTGCTTGCGTACCTGTGGCATTGAAGGAGTCATCAATCAAAGGTAACCCTAGGGATCCATGTATGTAAATAATCCCTACATTGGGCCCCAAAGTCTGTAAATATCACCTACATTGGGTTATTTGGATCCCTAGGGTAACCTAAACCCTAAACCCTCGTTTCAGGCTTTTAGAAAGTTTAAGTGGGGCCCTTTGAGAGCTCGGCGTGGTACGGAAGGGCTTCAAGGCGTGGCCTCAAATTTCCATGTATTCTTCATTGTCTTTTCCATCTGATTCTCCAGTATTATGTGTATATATACATATCTATCTGTATGTACATATATATATATAACCCTACATAAATCCTACATAAATCGGTTTGAGGATTTAGGAAGTCAGGCTTTTGGGGTCTGTGGTTTGAGGTTTTATGGACACAGGGGGGTCTTATATCTTCTTTCTGTAGCGAACTGAAGGCAACTTCAACTATGGGTCCTTGTAGTTCCATTCACCTACGTACCGTTTAGCTTTGAAGTTGAAGGTGGGGGCTTCTTCTGCTTCATGCACTTGAGGAAACTGCGAATATGGTAATTTCCCAAAATGAGGGAACCCCAATAAAGACCCAAAAAACTATAGTCCTTATTATTAGGGACCCCAATAGTACCCCTAATATTGGGAAACCCCCATATACTTACAAGGTACAAGCTATAGTACAAGCCTTTCAGCTTTGGTCGCTCCTAAACCCTCAACCCTAATCCCGAAACCCGAAACCCTGGACCCTAAGCCCTAAATGTCGAACTCTAAACCCTAATCGCTCAGCCCCAAACCCTAAACTTCGGGCGTTTAGGGTTGGAGTGTTGCGCTGTCAGCGTTCTGGGACTGGCAGGTCCTGGGTTCTGGGGTTAGGGTGTAGGGTCTTGGGTTTAGGGTCAGAGTGCAAGGCTACAGGGTGTGGGATCACCCCAAAACGGGGACCAAAACCCTAAGCTCTCAGCCCTAAAGCCTCAACCCTAAGCCCAAAACTTTATAATTTATACCCCAAGCCCTAAACCCTAGACCGTGTCACATGGTGGTTCAGATTCAGGATGACCATGCTGGCCTTTGGTAAGCTAGGAATGAAGGAATGGAACCTTATAGTAGCCCATATATATAACCCATTTTAGTCGTTTCCATTTTCCTTTGCCTTCCTACCCTAAACCCTAAACCTATATACCCCATCATACTAGTTTCCATTTTTCTTTTCCATTCCCTCATTCCCAGCTAACCTACGTGGCACTTAGGACCCCTACTAAGGGTTAACCCTTAATTACCTATAATAAGAATATAAGGGAATCCCAAAGGGTTAAGGGTCTAAGGTCCAAGCTAAGTCCCAAGGAGTAACCCAAGGACAGGATGACAACAGACCCAGCCTCCATCAGGGCCGGCTTGGCGTAGAAAGCTTTGAGAGCCTCCAGGGCCTGGTTAAGCATACTACCAAGGCTTTAGGTCTTAGGGGTTACAGGGGAGTTTAGGGTTTAGAGTTTAGGGTTTTAGGGGTTCTAGGGGTTCTAGAGGTTTGGGTTTTAGGGTTTTGGGGTTTACCCTAATAATCCCCTCCCCGCTATTATTCAACCCCTCACCCTCCTAATATTAGATACTCCCACTATATTACAAACATACCACAATGGGAGGGGTTTATGGTTTTAGGGTTTAGGGTTGCTGATTACCTGAGGTTAGCTGGGAATGAAGGAATGGAAAAGAACATGGAAACGACTATGATTGATGGATGCATAGGGGCTATTGCAACAATCCATTCCTTCCTTCCTAGCTAGCCAAGGGCCAGCGGTAAACCCGCCCTAGATGTGGGCTAGAAGAAATATTTGATATTAGCGGGCGGTGGAGAGTGTTGTAGTGGAGTCGGTTGCATCTTGTTCCGAACCTGAGCCTTGAGAGACGACTGCCTTTGGAGAGCTCTATCCCTATATCTTCTGTAGTCCCCATAACAGCTATAGTCTAAACTCCTTAAAGGGAACTTATATAGGGGAATATATAGGGGAATACTACAAGGGTTATGAAGGGGCATATTAGAAGTTTAGACTATAGCTCATATTGGGTTATAGTTTGGGTCTTTGACTGCGTGGCTTCAACAACAGCAGAATCAGGCCTCACCCAGCAGCTTCTGCGTGTGCTGCTGCTCTGCCACGGTATCGGCAAACTCGCCTTTGCCCCATGTTCTCCACAGTGTCCAGGTAGCTATATGGTACAAATTTGGGGCCCAAAGTGGCTCCCACGTTGTACTTGAGGGGCCGAAGTATGTACTGTCTAGATATCTGCACCGCCTGGGTCGGGTAGCCATGTTTCTGGATTATGGGCTTCGGTTCCAAGACTTCCGGTATATGGCTTAACCACAACCAGGCGCCGTTGTTAGGAGAAAACTCATGAGCAAGCAGAATACGAAAGCAGGTAACTAAATGCAGACTGACAAGCTGTCTCGAAACATTGCTCTGTAGGGTCTGGGGAAACAGGGCCAACATGCTCTACGTAGATTGAGGGACACGCCTTGTTCTACTTCGTGTGACCCAAAGTCCGATTGTGAAGCTTCTTTCTCCACGAGACAAGGTAAACCTCCATGAAAACCAATATCTAATAAAATGGGCCTGACCAATTCTTGTATGAAAGCTTGATTTCCTCGGCATTCAAAGAGTCCCCACACTTGGATGGGCTGATTGACTGTGACAATAGCTGAAGGGTCTGTTGTAGGGTCTACCAGCCCATCCTGACAGCAGAACGTTTGCTTGCGATCGTGAATGGCTTGAATTTGGTGCAGACTATACGGGGAGGCTCATTACATGAGCAACACTCCGGATAGATTAGTATGCAGGGATTTGTACCTGTAATAGCACACGCCATCTGGAAGCCAAAATGGACCCTGCGCAAGAGATCTGCCAAAACCCAAAATCTTGCTGGGTGTCGGGCCCATCTCTTTCTCCCGGTTCTCCTTTGCAGCCTGACGATGCCAGAGAAACTAGCCATGAAATCTACAAGACCTATAGTCTAAACCCCTTAAAGGGGGTTATATAGGGGATTATATAGGGGACTGCTACAGGGCTTCTTAAGGGGGATACTAGGAGTTTAAACAATAGCTCACAAGACTTCTGAAGCCCGCGAATCCTTAACCTATCGCCTCGAGCTGCTGTGATTGTGAAACTCTGTCCCTATGTTCGACCTTCCTACGTCCATGCAAAACCTCCAAAGCCACAGAACATGCTAATAAGACCTGGGCATATCTGTAAGCCTAGATTCTCCGCATGAAATTCACAAGCCCCTTACCTTAACTACGCCAGGCCCGAAACACCAAAGCCCAAAACCTGACATCCTAACCCCTAGGCCCTAAACTCTAAACCCCAACACCTATGCTTAAAAAACGTATGCCTGCAGCTGCTTTGCCATCTCCTCTGAGTCCTCGCATGATTTTAGAAGTGGGTGTCGAGACAAGGAGGGATGGAGCGCCCTACTGAGGATTGAGATTTTGGGGAGAAAGGGCAGTGGCAAGTATGGATGCATTTTCGCGCTCCAAACCCTAATACCTTGGAGACTACAGCCCAAACCAACCCTCCACCTCTAAGCTTCAACCTTCCGACTCGGGAAGTCGGAGTTGGCTTCAGGGAGGGTATAGCTAACTGGACCCTGGATGTCCCTGATTTTTTTGACCCTAAACCCAAAGCCCTTTAGCCAACTTCTTGGTACTTTGGGATGATGTTTTGGCGCAGTGGCTATAACAGGACTCTGGTTGGGTATCCCAGAGCTCTGCTACGTTACTATGATGTTCTTGGGGTTCCCTGGGGTTCCCTGGGGTTCCCTGCTTTGGGTCCCCACTTTAAACCTTTTAGGTTAGGGCTCAGAGGTCAGAGCACAGGATTGAGACTTCAGGGCTAAACATTTCGGAGTTCATGTCGGTCGTATGTTGCCCTTGTATGCAACGCACTTATTCAGTGCAAGCCAGTTAGGTTGACTTACATCCTCGTGCTTGGTCTAGCTCGTACCGATCGCCCCCAAGAAAACCAAAACGAGCTTGGCCAGGTAAAAGCCGCGAAGCAGCATAGCTGCCGCCGTGAAATTGCTTCCGTGCCTTAAGCTGCTTTTCTCTTCCTGGACATCCTACATTGTACTTAGTCTGCAGGGCAAGAAGTGGCACCAGATGAGGAGCGCTTATCAAAAAATCACCCTTAACTCCAACCCTGCATTCTCCTAAGAATCGCCCACTTGGCTTTCCGTGCTCTTGAAGATCAGGATTTGATGACTCAGACATTGCAGCTGATGATGGTCGTGATCTCAGGGGCTAGGCCGCTTTAACTTCGGTAACGGACTTCAGCATGCGCTTGGAGTGGGAATCTGCAATCGCAAGAGCCATTTGGCAGTTGCTTCAAAATGTTGGCACATCAAGGTACACAGATCATTGCCAAGAATAAAACCTCCAACAAAAACCACTTCCCCTCTACAACACGCATAATGTAGCTTCACGAAGCAGGAGCTTCAATTGGATCTTTGCGAAGCTGAAGCCGTGGTTGAAGATGTGGGCGGGGACTGTTGTTCATCTCCATGCGAGGGTTTCTTCGGACATATCGGGCCCCAAAATAGATCGCACCGTGCCACAATCCGTGCTATCGGGACCCTCAGAAGGGGCCCTGAATGTTTGGATACGTATGCTGTATAAAGCCCCATACATCATGTCAGTGTCTATTTTGAAGTTTGCTGTAAATTTCCAAGTGAGTCTCCATTGCTGGGCTACATCTCTGAATATACCGTACACAACCCTATGTAGGACGATCTGCCCCTGTATCAGCCTATACTATATATCATATCCTTATATAAGACTGTATGCCTCTATATATGCTCAAGTTAAACCGTCCTCCTTCAGCTTGGTGATTGCCTCTTCGGTGGCTTTGATGTCAGACTTGAGCTGGCCTTGTGCTACAGTCGCGCTTGTAACCTCTAAAGGTTTAGGGTTTGAGGTTAGGTTTTTAGGGTAATCTATAGACCCCCTCGTAGGTAGAGATACCGCATCCTCTAGGATACCAAACACTCAGGCACGAAGCCCTTCACTTTTGGTACACTGGTTGGTCTAAGTCTAAGTATAACAGTGCGCTACAAGATCTTGCGTCCTGCATGCTGCTCATTTTTAGTCATGAAGTCCTCTTCGAGCTCTCGAACAGACATGCTATAAGCTGTCCAACGACAATGCGCAGGCTAAAGCTAACGAAGCTACTTGCTTACTTGCGAGTCCTTCGGAAGCCTGTGGCCTTGCCAATAAAACAATCAACCGCTGGGACCCATTATTGCGAGGACTCCATGAATCCACGAGAAGGGCAAGACATTCAGAAACATCCACGAATGAAGGCTTGTCAAACGAAGCGCGACATTATGTCTGCTGCTGGGGGCAAAGCCGCTTGGTGTGACTTTCTCCCCAGTGCTGGTATAACTCTGGCCCACACTCTTGGCCAATCGACATACTGTTGATTCAACAGTAGGGCAGATGAAGGACACACTTTCAACCAAACTCGTCCTTAGATCCAACAGAAGAACCTTGTGAAACCTCCGTGTAGCAGTACTGCCACGTAACCAAAGTTCTAGCCTCAATTCCAGAATCAAATACCACGCATCTCTGAACTACTCACCCAGAATTGGCATAGTATCAAAATGTGATGCAACTGACCGGGTTGCTGTCAAGGAACTTAATTCAAGTTACCATATTGGGGAGACCATTCTTAATTACCGTATGTACCCATTATGGTAACTTAATTTAAGTTCCTTAACAGCAAGCCAACTGAGTGCAGTGCTGATCTTCCCCTTCGTGGCGCCCTTGAGGTCTGTCTTCTCGTCAGTGCTGGCCTTGTTGTCTCCGAACTCCTGCAAAACATGCCACCAACAAGAGTCCCGGTAATTTTCGTCCTAAAGAAATTGGTATAATCCATTGTTGTCGCAGCCTATAGTTGTCTGAATCAGTTCTGAAGAGCTGCTTTCACTGGTATTACCCTGTCGCTGCGCCCAGAACTGTCTATCAATGCAAATCGATGCGCAGAATGTTCGCAAATGGTGGGAAGGCCCTGGCGGGACACAATTGCATCACCTTGCGCTCTTGGACTCTTGGGGTAGAATTTCCATTTCGAAGTGGATTCCGGAGAACAAAACACTATCACAATCTTTGACAGCCAACTCCGAACCCCAATTTTTTGGTAATCGCAGCCCCCGAAGCGTACACCCCCTTACCCAAAACAATGAAGATTCCCAACACAAGACCATGAGAGC
This sequence comes from Symbiodinium pilosum, assembly GCA_905231905.1. Classification (NCBI taxonomy): domain Eukaryota; class Dinophyceae; order Suessiales; family Symbiodiniaceae; genus Symbiodinium; species Symbiodinium pilosum. Next base: position 26,843 of record CAJNIZ010013925.1, read on the forward strand.
GCGAGTGTTATCAGTGTGAGAGGGGATTAGCCCGAGGGTCGCCGTCAACAATGTTGGGTTTTGAATTTCAGCTTTGGGTTCCACTTAGGCGCCGCGGCACAGCCCCAAGCTGGTCGGTGCCCGTCTATGTCGAGTCGGCATGTCTCTCTTTTTGTCCCTCTTTGCGTTGCTTTCGGGGATGAGGGCAGGTCCAACCCGGCAGAATTAATGCCACGAAGCAAATGTCAGGTTCTAGTCTCTTCGCGACTCTCTCTCCCTCCTCCCTCTCTCACTTATGTTGCTTTCCCTCCCTTTCTCCTTCCTCGCTCTCTCTTTCTGTCTCACTATCTCTCTCTCTCTCTTCTTCTTCTTCTCCTACTACTACAGACCTCACACACCCCTTGAGGGGGCGTACCCGACTCATGCGCGCTGGAATCATGAACGGAGACCCTGGATAGCATCCGCAAGCGCATGGGGCTGGAGTATAATTACATTGCAATCCTATACTGGAACTGGCAATTTTCTAGCACCACGCGCATGCAAAAAAGGCTTAATCACCTTTGTACAAGCATATGCGAAATATTCTAAGCTGTAGTAGACTCTACAGTCTAGCTAGCAGGAATTCTTCTTGTTTGCGGATGCGGAGGGGGCGGGGGGGCGGTGGTGAGTTTATTGACAAGGGGGAAATGATTGCAGCATGAACTGCAGCCACGCTCTACCCTTCTAATGCAGGAGCCTAAACCCTCTGTATAGGGCCTTGAGGTATGTAAGTACTATCGATATAAAAATGCATAAACATATATAATGAGGCAGGAACCTTTATGTATAATATGATGATTTTGTCTTCCTATAATACTAAACACAACTGACCTACAGGATCTGGGGGAGTGGTCTCCAACATTAAGGAAACCCTCAGTACACCCCATGAGTTACAACCCCTAAAAGAGCCATCAATCTTTGGAAGCCAGATGGTCATTTTTTAGAGCTTCGGACGCAGTTAATAGCTACTGTTTTTATTACTACTACTACTACTACTACTATCCCTATTCTTTTTGTTCTTATAATTACTGTTTTCCTACTATTACTATTATTGGCACTTTTACTGTTGCTATACTTTTTATTACCGTTATCTTCTCATTACTAATATTACTATTGATATTATGAGGTATTACTATTCTTCATATTACTATTGGTGATTTTACTGCTAGTATTTCTGTTATTACTATTAGTAATAGTACTATTTTTAGTATTACCATGTTTATAAGAACTGCTATCATTCATGCAAGTATTATTGTTACTATGGTGATCATTATTTCTAGTATTGCTATTGCTACTGGTTTATTATTGTTATTATTCATGTTATTATTATCATCACTGCTATTACTATTGTGGCATGTCTACTACTAATACTATTACTATTTATATTACCGTTACTACAAGTATTACGACCGTTATTATTGCTATTACGTCTATTTCTGCTATTACTACTACTACTACTCATACTGCTACGGAAAGGAAGATCATATCCCAAAACTGCAAATTTGAAGGGGCATCCCCCTGAGGTGTTTTGCAAAATTCGGATCCCAAGACCACAAATCGCAAGGGGTGATCCCTCCAAGAAGGCAAATTGCTAGGGGTGTCGTCGTAATTCTTTCGCAAAAATCAGATCCCCAAACTACAAATCGTAAGGGGTGTGCCCCCAAGGTTTCTGCAACATTCAGACATTTAAAGCACAAAGCGCAAGGGAGTTCCCCCTAAGGTTGTTGAAGCATGCAGTTTGAACAGTTTGGGGCTCTCCCAAATTATTCAATGAACTAGAACTCTTGAGTTTGAATACTTTGGGGTTCCACGTGAAGCTCCCAGACTCTTCAAACTACTGAAACTATTCAAACTCTAGAATTTGAATAAATTGAATAGTTTGGGCTTCACTGACACGGTGGGCATTCGAGGTGCTCGGTATGACAACGGTATTCGGGTATTAACTACAGTATCCGTAGCAGTATTAGTAGCAATATTGTTAATAGTACTCGTCGCCGTGTTATCCAAACCAATATTGTTATAGTGATAACACTATGCAAACTATCCCATTCATCTCAAGCAAGCAGATAGAATGATTTCATATAAGAAAATAGGTGAACCAATATTAGCAGCTGTTGTCTGCACAAAGAATGGAGAGAACTCTCCAGCATTCGGTGCAAGGAAAGACTGGAGAGAGGATTCAGAACATGGGGATTTCCTTCTTTCTTTGTAGGGAAAGATCCGAGAGGACTTTCCTTCATTTTTGAATATAAAGAATGGAAAGAGTGGGAAGGATTCTCCTCGGCTTCTTCCAAGGATGCAGAAGGCTCTTCTAGAACGGGGGAATGGGGAGAATTCTTCTGCATTCCTTCCAGAAAAAAATGGGAGAGGGAGGCATGCTCCCACTCTCCCATCTTTGCAGAGCAACAGTTGGGGAGATTGGGAGGACGCTCTGCTCCTTGGTAGACAGTGGCTTCTACAGAGAGGATCAATCAGAATTATACCAAAAAGACAACGGTGTGAGGGAAGTCCTCATAAACACATGAGAGTTTTCATTCTTATGTAAAGAATGGAAAGTAAGGTTTCGCAGGAGAGTTGCGCTTCGATTATGCAATGGGATTTCAATACAAGGAATCCCGCATAAGTCTCAGCACCATTCATGCAAATCTTCCACACAGTCCATTAAATGTATATGGATGTCTCTTGGACCCATTGCTTTTATTGGATGCCCACCCATAAATACAGCAGCTCCCTTGCGAAACCTAGCTCTCCATCTATGACATGAGAGTGACTCCTCCCCACTTTGTCTTTAGAGTGCATGGAGAGCACTCCTGGAAGGAGCGGAGCAGGGTCCTCCCCAGTCTTCCTGCGTCTCCCCAATGTTTCTTTGGAGGAGTGGAATGGAACCCTTTCCAGTTGAAGAAGGGTCATCCCCATCTTATCTTTTGGCTTTCTGAACCTAAGAAGGTCATAGATCCACCCAAAATGCCGTAACAACGGGGTCTCTGCTCATTCTGTGTCTTCACGAGTGTTGCTGTGGAAGGAATGGAACGGACACATCCCATTCCAAGGAGATTCATCCCCGCTCCATCTCTGGAGAGACTGCAAGAAAATCATCATCACTTCATGTCTGAAGCTCAGGAGAGAAGCCCCATTCAATGGAGGAAAGCTTCCCCCACTTTTATATTGGAGAAAGCCCAGGACTGTCCCCGGCGTTGTCTTTTTGCACAGAGAATCCCCGTTCATTCTCTATAAGGCATGGAAGAGAGTCTCTATCAGGCATTGGGTGGAAGAACCCAAGAGTCTCCCTCATTGTCTCTTTGTAAAGAGAGGAGCGCAGGAAAGTCCTGCTCACTTGCTCTGAGGAAGGAATCGAGGGGACCTCTCACGACTCCTTTCGTGCAAGCATCGACTCTCATGGACTTCTTCCAGAAAAAGAATGGAGAGGGCTCCGCGTGTGGAAAGGCCAAAAGTTTCCTGCCCACTGTCTTTCTACCAAAAGTTGAGGAGAGTCCTTTGTACTGTAGTTGGAACGCATGGCTGAAAGTCCTCCCCACTCATTCTGTGACAACAGTGCAGGGTCCTCCTCACTCTTTCTATGCGGAATCCTGTCCAAGCAGAATCATCCCGTCTTTATCTCCGGAGAAGCTAGAGGAGAGTGCTCCCCACTGCGCGTGTGGCTCCTAATTCTTTCTCTAGAAGGACTGGATGAAAGACCCCCACATTCCAATTCTCCGATCGGAACCCAGGAGCGATTGTTTTTTAATCTTCACTCTGTTTCCGGAGAGTGTGATGGATTCACATACTATAGAAAATACCAATGGGGGCACCGCAGCGCCTGTTTATGTGAACTTTTTTAACCTTTAAATGTTTCCCATAGCACATTGATGTAACTCATCGACCGCCTCCTATATGCCACGTGTGAAGGCATTTGGAAGTAATTGGAGGTACTGGGTTATAAGACAAATTGAATGTAGTGCAGCCATACGCAGGGGGGTTCCTTCAAGGCTTGGCAGCCTCCTGACCTTTTGCCACTGGGAGGTCTTGGCGGCCTTTTTTTACAGATATATTTTTCTGGACCCCTCTTAAGGTACAGTTTGCTTATTCCTTTACTCTACCTCCCAAACCCCTTCTCCTCCCCTATCAGGAGGCTCTTGATTTCCCAGGCCCTTCCTCAACCTCATGAGCCTCCTTATACCCCTCTCCTCATCATACTAGGAACCCATCAGAACGCATTGCGACATCTGAAAAACCCAAGAGTCCCACGATTAGGCCAAAATAGAGGCCCCACGGTGTTCCTTTCTGGAGGGTGGAGCGCTGCGGGGCCGTCATTTACGAACGTTTGACATGAACTCGTGGGGATGGCGATCTGGGGCCATCCTGACCACGACTCACTTCCATCCCCTTCAAAGAAAGAATGAGAAGGACTCCGCTTGCAGCTTGCACCTTCGTGACTCTTCTGCCAGCGAAAAAAGGGGATTGGACTCTGTTCTACTCGATCAAAGGAAACGATGTTGAGTACTTTCCTGGACTTCGTTTCTGCGCAAAAGATGGAGAGATCTCTCCACCATTCGTTCCAAGTAAGGATTGGGAACATTCAGAACGTGGGGATTCCCTTGCCTTCTTTCTAGAGAAAGATTGGAGAGGATTTTCCTTCATTTTTCAATATAAGTGGGATCTACAACGGGGGTGTTGGGAGGACCCTCCTGCATTCTTTCTAGAGAACAAGTGGGGTAAGGGGGCATGCTCCTATCCTCCCGTCTTTTTCAGAGAAGCAACAGGACTCTCTGCTCCCTTCCTCCCAGAGAAAGACGGTGGCTTCTTACAGAGAGGGGATTCCCCTGAAGCTGGGAGGACCCTCCTCCCATCTTTCTGCAGAACCTTTTCCAGACAAAGTGGGAGGACTATCCCTGGCTCCTGCCACGTAAAGCTCCTTCCATAGAAGAAGTGAATATGACTCTCCTCAGAACGGAGAGGACTTTGTCTACAGAAAGAATGGAGGGATTGTCCTTCCAGTTAAAAATGGGGAGGAATTTCCTTTGGGGAGGACTCCTCAACCCTGTCCATCACGAGTAGTGGGAGACTGCCATCCATTCCCTTCAGTGAAATAGTGGGTCCTTGGTTGGTTTTCGAGACAATGGGGAGAAGCCTGCTCCGTTCCTTCTCTTAGGTAGATAGTGGGTGCAAGACATGCCTAGGCTCCTTCCACAGAGTGGGGAGCACTGTGGCCATGGTTTCAAGATGTCATTACGTTAAAATCACATTCCGTGGGATTGGAAAATATTTTCTGTTCCACTCTGTCCGGCGAAGGAGCCAGCGAAACAATGGGCACATAAAGGATTTGGAGGGCACTCTACCCTTGCTTCCAGAATATGTGGGAGGGCTCTCCTTGGCTCCTTCCACCCCAGAAAAGTGGGAAGGATTGTCCTAGGCTTCTGCCACATAATGTTCCCTGTCTAGCAAGAGTGGGCACGACTTTCCTTGGCCTCTTCTGGACTTCGAAAAGGGGGTCCTCCCGCAGAGTGGCGACTCCATTATGTCCAGGAGACAATGGATTCTTCCAACATGCATGTTTTCCTCCATGCCCTTTAGTGAAGGAGTAGGTCCTTGCTTGTAGAGAGCATGGGGAGAAGCCGGTTCCATTCCTTCCTTCATTTGGGGGAGAATGCCTGTACTCCTTCCACAGAGTTGGGAGGACTCTGTCCATGGCTTCGAGACGTCACTATGTTCAGATGAGAGCATGTCGGACCTTTAGTGGGATTGGAGGGTACTTTCTTCCATGCTTGCGGGAGAAAGAATGTGGAGGATGCTCCATGCCCCCTTCCAAGAATGCAAAGTCAGGAGATGCAATGAAACAATGTCCTTGAGGATAAGTTGCCCATCTCACTCTCAAAGTCGTTCACTTATAGGGGTTGTGTACCGATATGGATATCTCCTGGACC
>CAJNIZ010013925.1:42157-63417 GCA_905231905.1 Symbiodinium pilosum
TAGGAATAAGGGAAAAGAAAATGGAAGCTACCATTTAGGGTTTAGGTTTAAAGTTTTAGGCTTGTTCGCAAAATTATGGCCCCCTTTGGTTATAGATTCTATTACGGCACCTAATATTTGGGGGTACCAAAATGGGACCCTAATTTTGCACCCATATAGATAAGCCCTATAGCCCAAGCGACTGTGCTACTTACATGAAGAAGTCGACTCACACTTCCTGCCCTGCTACCAGCTTCATGAGACATGAGGATGCAGCAGACAACGGCATTCTGCCCGGTACACACACCCTCCCCACTGAGAAACGCCCCAGATGCTTGTAAGAACTGCCCCGTACACCTGCGTCCTATTTGCAAATTCACAGGTTTCGGTACGATTCAGCTTCGCCGGCTTCCGCAGTCCTCCGTGCGCGTTGCCGTGCGCTGCTCGTACTCTGCCTGGCATGCTGCTGCTCATAAGGTGGAGTCTGGACGTGAATGTACGTACCATAAGAATTTATACAGGGATGAGTGCAGGGATCTGCTCCCCACTGTCCAGTTAAGCCGCAGGGCAGCAGCCGCAGAAGCTGCAAAAGCCGTTGCCCACTCCAGAATCTACACGTGAGCGTGACAAAATATCAGCTCCTGTCTCTGCAGGAATAAGCTCCGCTCTGGTAAGGGGATTGTAAAAAGGATTCAAGTTACCCTTAACCCAGTCATAACCCTAATTAAGCCACTGAACCCATTTTTGATAATCCCCCTAAACCCTAAACCCTTTTTCAAACCCGTAAACCTTAAACCCTGTCACCCTGCTTAGGGTTTCCAGACGGCTGGCTTGTGTTATGCATTTTAAAGCTCACCAGTGTACTCTACATCCTGGATACAGCGTACTGGACAGCATTGGGGTGTGCCTACAAAGGTACCAAGACAGGAGCACGGGTTTTAGCCTGATCAGAACTTGCATATTTCGCTGCGTGTTTTCGGATGCCATTTGAGATTAGGTCGTGTTCGTTGGTTGTTGAAGCAAGCAAGATGAGATTCTTCTTGCACTTTTCTACAGCCAAAATGTTAAAGTGGTTTTGCACTATATTTGGAATTTTCAGAGCCCTATCTGAAACACCACACCTTTGAGCCAGTCCGGGGTTACGCACAATCCTTCAATGATCACAATAGCACACCGAAAGAAGGGTCGTTCAAATCCTCTAGTTTTGAGAGTCCCAAATGGCCAGTAAGTAAATTCCACATCTTGTAGAATTCGGCCGCCTTAGTTAGACTGTTTCTGTGTAGTCTCGGATGTGTGTCTCCATTGCTAACATGGATCTGTAGCCCGCACTGGTACTCCTGGACTTCCAACCAAACACGCCAAGCCCGAAGAACCTTCAAAGCGCGCAATCAAAATGACAACACAGCATGGTATCGAACGTTAGCAGAAGATCCCTGTGATTCTATATACAACAAATTCAGATAGACTACCCTAGCGGCCTGTTGTCTCCACGCGCCCGCGATCAAAGCGGGAACCCCCCTTCAAATCTTCGCATCGGCCCCCATGCACGCTTCAGGATGCCTCATCAAGCTAGCACCCAAAGCCTAAACACATTAGAAACAAAATACTCCGCCCCCACTGCAAGAAGCTCCGGCCATGCTTGTTTGCGCCTCGTGGCTTCATAGCCTATGTTCTTAGGAATCTGAGAAAGCCCTGTTGGTTCCTTATCGGTCCTTGTCCGCACCCTCTACCCGCGGAAGGCTGGCCTTGGACTTTGAGCACTTGTCCGTGACGGTGGCGAGCGTCTTCTCAGCATCAGCCTAGGTCTCTTATGTCTGGGCCATTTTGGGATCAGCCCTGTGCCTGACAGTACTGAAAGGGCACAACCCACATGTAGTTATGGCACAATTTTGGCTATGGCTAGGGATGCCTCAACTCAGCAATCCAATCGAGCCCTGCCTTTGTTTTCGTTGCGCCAGCCACATCCTCCTTGCCAGCAGCAACCTTCCAAGAGCTCCGATTTCATGGGTTGAGGGTTTACGGTTTAGAATAACCTTCCCAACGCTCTAGTGTCAGGTGTTAGGCCTTCTTTACATGCTTCTGCCAAAATGGGAATCCAGCCCAAATCATGCGTGCCTTTTGTCTGGTATCCGGGAAGTCTACGTGGGGTTCTGGGTTCATGCGGTTTAGCTTGAAATCTCGGAACACGTCGCACATGGCTTCTTCACAAGGTTTCTGATTCTCAGGCTTCCAAGTATTGAACACAGGAGAGTTGAGACTATCGCGCTAGCTGCGGATTTCAGGGCTAGCTGAAGAGTCAATGGGCTTCAGGGCTTAGCAGGCAGTTTGGGATTGTATTGTGAAAGGGTTACTCATGGGGCTCGAGAACGGCTAGCTCGAGTCGAGCGATTCCGCTGCAACGCAGAAATCAGCTTCAAACTAAATCGCAAAATCTCAGCAGAACTCCTTTTAGAGTGAGTCTAGACATGTCAATGTTACCACGGCCCCGTTTTTGCCCAAGCTGGAACCACATGACACATGTTAGGGTTGGAATGTCTAAGTAACAGGGCAGCCTGGCTCGGTTTTCATTTAAACTCAGATGGAACCCCATAGAGCATCTTTTTAAGAGGACAGCAGTCGTCCAAGGGCCTTTTTGGGATTCCATGTTATTTTGGGGGAGTGTAGTTGCGACCTGCTTGGCGGGAGTTGCCATGAAAGGCACCCCTCTCTCTCGCTCTCTCTTTCTATCTCTGTCTCTCTGAATATTTACAGGTGCTTAAGTACCGGGTATCTAGGGTTTAGGAATCCGAAGAAATGAAAACCACCCTAATATTCAGAGTTCAGGGTGGGAGTCCTAGACTTCCATGTTTGCCTGGAGCAGGGTATCCCAGGAGCTTGAGAGATGAGCCATGAAGGCCAATCCTGCCTTGTCGGCAGCAGCAGCCTTCTCTCCTTCCTGCTGGCGGGAAACACCGCTTGGGCTTAGGGGTTCAGATGAATCCAGAAAGCGAGCATTTAATCAACAACGGCACTACGAACTTACAGTCTAACCTAAACTTTGAACCGACATCTGACTCGAAATGCGTGCTCCCAATAGATTCAAGCTTTCGTAGCTGCCTACCATGCAGGATAAGCCCCCCCTACCCCTCATTCAATGATCGGGTGATGACAAATTAGCGAAGGCAGAGGGAATCTGCGCTGTTCTAAGCGTTCACATATGGCGGGAATCGGGTCCTGTTGTTGCTATGACTTTACTGAAACCATGCCAGTTCCCCTCACTATATTCACCAAAAGATGCTGATGGCCTCGGAAGCAGGGGATGAAACACACATGCTAAAATGATCACATTTTGACCGCTTGGGAATTTCTTAACGGAATCTCTATCGAATTGCGAAGTGATGAGGGATCCCTTCATCATCCTTAATCTCTCTATGTTCTGGCCATACATCTGAAGGGTCCCGAGTAGGCCCCTTAGATTGAGAAACCTCCAGCTGCCACAACAGCATTGACTTGACTGCCGTAGACAAACATAATGCGCAACTAGCAGGTAATGATGGGACATGCAGCAGCAGGTGAGTTGTGCACGATCTTGCTAGGAACCCCGCTCCCCCGTAAAAAAAAATGTTGTTGGCATCCTGGACCTTTAGCCCTCAACCCAAAAGCCTAAACTCTGCACCGTAAATGCAAAACACTGAACCCGGCACCCTCCAGCTCGTACCCCAACCTCTGAAACTTAATCCCAGAACCCTGAACCCAATGGCCCAAGACCCTGAATTATTCCTGACGCAGAGAACCGTGCTAAGACTTTTTTGTCCAGAACGCCTGGCTCAACTGGAAACGTCCACCTTGATGCCGATCAACATTTGAGTAGTGCTTTTCTGTGGTAGAGCTAAGCAAGATTGTGCTCATCTTCCGAAATACTGCAACCAAAACAAGAATATGATCTTCCTCTACATCGCGGACATTATGAACACACATGAAAAACTAAACACTACTTAGTTAGGCACGGGGGGTGGATTGAAGGGGGATTACAGGTTCCCCCTTAGATAACAATTTTGAAGAGCTCCCTTACCTGCTTTGGGCGGATTTTCATGGACCCCGCTATCTTGCCAAATATTTTGCAGGACCTCCTGAGGGAGATGCCCATTAGAAGGATTCAGTTCTTCGCGCCACAGGAAGGGAAAACATCGCGGTTGCTGAGTTTCCTAGTTCAGCCAAACAGAACAGTCTGAATCATTGTATCATGATAAAATTGTAGAAGCCCAAAGCACATACTGTACCTGCCCAGCTACTAAGAATTTGCTGAGACAACGGATTGGAAAGACATGGCAGCATCAAGGGGACCACGTAATGCCAGAAGGGGCCCTTGGGGCCTCCCCAGCTGATACAGGGGCAGGCTTCAGGGTCCATCTTGTCGGAGGGCCCTAATGACATGAGTCGTCAACCATACCATTGCCTTCATGGCCCAGCGCTTGACTATCCTTACTGAGGCCCTTAAAACTTTAAGCCCTAAGAAGCATAAACCTGAAGCCCTGAATCGTGAAACCCTAAACCCGAAGCCCCAAAGCCCTGCAACCCGATACCTCAGGCCCCAAATCCTGAACCGTAAGCGCTGAATCCTACGCCCTAGCTAGAAAGCCTAGTTACCCAAACTGACAGGCTACCTTACACCAAAGTAGCAGGAAGCTAGGGGGAAGTAGACTATTTTAATTATGGGCTACTGGCTTTCTAGGTAGACTCTAAGCCCTAAACCCTATAACCCCTAAATCCTGAACCTCATAAACCCTTAATCCTATCCTTAGACCCTTAGCCCTAAACCCCTAAACCCTTTTGCAGCGGGCTTGAACGTACGCGCCTGGGTTGATGCCCTGACCAAGAACCCCCAAACCCTAACCCCTAAATCTCTAAACCCCTAAACCCCAAACCCAAAAACTCCTAAACCCTAAACCCCTAAACCCCAAACCCAAAAACTCCTAAACCCTAAGCCCCTAAACCCTAACCCCTAAACCCTGCGACCCAGAGCCCTAAACCCCATTACGACGCCGCCGCCGGCTCCGGCCGCCGGCGCTTCGCCGGCGGGCCGAGACCAGCCTGATCCAAAAGCTCCCGAAGCTGACGAACCACTGCCTGCTTTGGCCCCTTAAGTAGATAGAATATGGGGATCTTGTCATAGTATTCTACCCAAAGCCATATTCTATCTACTAGAGGGGGACTGTCGGGTTTAGGTTTGAGGTTTAGAGTTTGGGGTTTAGGGAGGTGTCAGTAGGGAATATGGGAATACCATCCCTATGTAATCCCTATATGATATAGGCTCTTATTCCCTACTTACAACCAGTAAGTTCGGGCAGCCGCTTTATGAGGCTATATTTTTTCGATGGGGGCGTGGGAAGTTGCATATACATATGTACATGTGTGTGTATGTATATGTATGCAGGTCTACGTATACATGCAATGTATATGTAGACCTGCATTGGTTAATATGTACGTGAAGCTATACATCACTTTATATCTATGCCTGTATGTATTTCAGGTATGTGCACATGTAGACTGTAGTGCTTAAGGGTTAGGAGTTTATGGCCTTAGAGCCACTCCATGGTGTTGTAGGGTTCCTTCTGACGGGATTACGTGCCTTTTTGTTCGAGACATCTAGTGCTCTAAGCCCTATGAAGCCTCTTTGCTTTGCATCCAAGCCTCTTAAGTTGCTAAATTAAGACAGCACTGGGCAAAGCAACACCAACGCAACTAAACCCCCTAACCCCCCCATAAACCCTAAACCCTGAACCAGGCTTCAAATTCTCCGGATGCACGGCTTGGGGATAATTTGCCCAGGAAAGCTTGTCTGGAGTTTGCAGCCAAGTACACAAGGATTAGGAAAGGTCATAGACCCGATTAAATGGATAGACTCTGGAATACATGGGATCTTATGATGATTTTGGGGAATTCCATATTCTATCTACTTAATCGGGTGAATAAACATATGAGACTCTGCAAAGAGGGTTGCACCTCATGATTGTTGGGTGCGGCTATGTAAAAACGGATGTAAGGTGTTGGAAGGTTTGATGTAAAGCCTTGAAATCTGGCCGGGATTTACCTAGTGCTATGCAAATTTCCTCAGGCGCTTCAAATATTAGGGTTTAGGGTACGCAGAACCCCAGCAAGTTTCAATGAAAAACCCATTTCCTATGTCCCTCCGAACCTCCACATCGCTCCTAAGGAGCTGTGTTCTAAACTCCTAGTATCCCCCTTGATAACCCCTATAGTAATCCCCTACATAATCCCCCTAGTCCCCCTTTGAATCCCAAACTATGGCTCATAGTAGAACTTCTCAAAATAATCACTACTAACAACCCCCATGAACAACCCAAAAAAAAAGCCGAATCATCCCAAGGAGCCACCCTTTTAGAGAAAACCGAACCCTAGACCCTACAATCCCTAAACCCTAAAATCCTTAAACCCTAAACCTCTAAACCCTAGATCCTTAAACCCTAAAGCGTAAATCCTAAAATCCCTAAACCCTAAACCCCAGAAGCCGTAAATCCCTCAGCCTGCGCGTTTTGAAGCTCAGGCGCAACGGCCTTGCTGCCAGCAGCCTCAAGATCAAGGCCATCTGCGCTGGCCTTGCCACGCCGTTTAGGGTTTAGGGTTTAGGTTCTTAGAGGTTGGCTCCTGCCCCCACCCATTAACAGTCTAGAATAGGGCTTATATTAAGGGCTATACATTAACTATACTTTAAAATCAACCAACTTTTAATGAGTGGGGGCAGTACCCTACCAGCCTACTTAGAGGGATCATGGGTCGGTTATGATATTTTGGCAAGGGATTCTAATATACTACCCAAAAAGGAACTACATAGGAGGGCCTGGGTAGGGCCTACCTAGAAAGCCAAGTTACCTGAAATAATGGGCCTGGGGTTTAGGGTCAGGAAATTAGGGGGATGTAGAATATAATTTTGGGCTACTGGCTTTCTAGGTGCAGCTTGTTGGTGATCATATAGGGTCACATAAGGGCTTCATAGGTATTATATTGATTATATAAAGCTATAGAAGGATCATCTGTTGGGATTTTATGGGGGCTTATAGTCCAGGAAACTGACATGGATCCCCAAAACAGCCCTCTAAAGACTGCAGCTCCTTTAAACAGAGGTCCTTGGGTTTCCGTGTTAGTCTGAGGGGATGAAAAGGTTGCCAGCACGGGATGCAGGACAAACTGGGGAAGGGAGATGGGAACGACTATAGAGTGCCACATAGCCCTAAACCCTTTGCCCACATTATCTCAGGACAGGGCTCCCTTCCTCCATTCCTTACCAACGAACAGTAGGAAGACCAGGATTGTCAACAATGAAATCCCCTTACCAGGACCCTCCTTGTAGTTACCCATCACCCTTGATTGGGGTTATAGGGGGTCCAATAGTGAGTACTTACGCCTAAATACACGGTAGTTGGAGGGTCTACGTTTATAATCTTCCATACATCAACTCGTCGCCACCTCATGCGCCAGCTCCGCTAACAGCGGCACGCCGCCAGCGGTGAGCAGACTGAGGCAGTCGGACGTGGTCGCCTTGGGGTGAAGGGGTTGAGTGCTTAGAGATCACTTAACCCTAAACCCTAAACAGTGTATAGGATGATGGCATGTTTGACCATTTGCAGGATCCATGTAGGGTTTACAGCTTGGGGCTTAGAGTTCAGGGCTTTAAGGTTCGGGGTCGCTTCAGGGTTTAGGGTTCAAGGTTCAGGGCTTCGGGTTTGAGGTTTGATCAGGGTTTCAGGTTTCAGGTCAAGGGTTCCCAAGGGAGACTGCTTGGGTCCCTAGAATGAGGATTACCGTATTTGGGGAGGTCTATGTTTGGGGAAATGAAATTTGACGACTGCAGCCCATTCAGACCCCTTGAAAAAAGACTGAAGTCTTCGTAGGGCCCTTGGAAGAATCGGGATTAAGGATTTGGACCCAGGGCAAAACCCCCAAACACTTGAATCTCCCGCCTAACCCTAAAACCCTAATCCCAAACCCCTAAACTCCCCCCTTCGGCAGACCTTGGGTTTCAGCTCCTCAGTACGGGTCTCCTCCGTGTCGGCGTCCGCTTGGTCAGCAAGTTTCGCCAAACCTTTGCTAATAGGGTTTAGAGTTTAGGGCTTAGGGTCCAAGGTTTAGGGTTTTGAAGGATTAGGGATTAGGCTTAGGCTTGCCCAGACCCTCCTAAGTAGCTCCTTCTTGGGTAGTCCCGCACCAAAAAATCATATCAGACCCAAAAAGGAACTACATAGGAGCCCTTGGCCAAACTTGCGGAGGGTTCAGTTTTGGCTTGGGCTTTTTTTGGGGGCAGTAGGGTTGGGGTTTACGGATCAAGGTTTCTTGTGTCCAGGGCTTGGAGTTAGGTCTCCAGAGCTTTCCTTTCCCATGTAGCAGTTTCAAGTTTACGGTATAGAGTACATAATGTGCATATGTCAGAAAGAAGGTCCCCCTTACACGGCTGTAATCCGAGTGCTCGAAGGAACGGAGGTCGGCGCGAGTGCACGGGTACACGTACATGTGAGCTATAGTCTCGACTCCGAGTTTCCCCCTTAGTAAGCCGATAATACTCCCGTATATCATCCCCTATATAAGCCCCCTTCAAGGAGTTTAGACTATAGCTCACATGGTGGTCCAGTACCATGATGGCCTTGACGGCTCGGTCATACCACGTGTGGAAGAAGCGTGGAGATAAGTAGCATTTTGCCTTACAACTTTTGCTGGCTAGCCAGAGAGAAAAACAGCCCTTAGCCCTTGAAGTTTACGATTCGGACCGCCCGCCCCTAATTCCAAAACCGGCCCATAGGCCATCTGAACCCTTCAGTCTTTCAGTCTTGAATGGACGTGCAAACCCTAAACCCTCAGGCACTAGGTTTTTAACCTGTTGAAGCGCTATCTTATGTATTACTTCTATGGTTGATGTTCAAATCCTTGAATGACCCTGGGCATAGCATATTACCACAGTTCTCGAGGTCTGCAAGATGATGCAGGATTGTGTGCAGTGACTGTGCCTCATTCCTTGGTTCTGCTAGTCCTGAGACTTCGCAGCTGCTTGCTAAATCATGCTAGTGGGATCTTACCCTTTCAAAAATTGGTCCTCATCCTCGTCGATGCAACGTGCTAGGAACCCTGCGGAGCATTTAATCGCAGCATCGTCATTCCGCGCAAGCAAAAACTCAACCAAATGATTCGTGGGCTTCTTAGCTAAACCCTTTAAGCCCTAGAGCATCTACGTAGTTCCTACGCAGACTTGGGGTAAGGACGCCAATGTAGGCCCTCTGCAGACAATCTAGCATGAAAATCCAATCCATTTTAAGGGACGTTCCTCCTCAGCATGTTGATCAAACTTCGGCCCGCTTACCCAAGGAAGCAAAAGCCGGGTCCCTTTTCAGCTCTATGCAGAAGCCAGAGGCATGGAGGATACCCAAACTCTTGACCCCTACTCCTATCACCCTGGAGCAGGAAAAGTATTTCACTCCCCCTAATGTCGAAACACCCCGCTCCGATAAGAACGAAATGTAGCATACTGGAAATGCTCAATATTATATGGGTGGAGAATTGTAACAACAGGGGGATGTGAGTAGGAGAATCACTGACATTAAACCCTAAACCCTAAACCCCAACCTCTAAACCCTAAACCCTAAACCCCTAAACCCTAAACCCCAAACCCCTAAACCCTAACCCAAAGCAAGTAAGGAACGTCGGAGCAGGGACAATCGCCTCTGGCGACTCGCCTCCTTTTATAAAGGGACTTTACTGGGAACCCCAGGGTTTAGGGTTTAGGGGTTTAGGGTTTAGGGGTTTAGGGTTTAGGGTTTAGGGGTTTAGGGGTTTAGGGTTTAGGGGTTTAGGGTTTAGGGGTTTAGGGTTTCCCAAAATCAGGGGTACCCCATGGGGGTTATGTAGGGATCTAGTAGGGGGATATAGGGACAGGGAACCCCAAGCAATATAGCAGGAATAAAATAGAAATATACCTACTAGGGTCCTTATATTCTAACTATATTCCTACTATATTCTTGGGGTTCCCTGTTCGGGGTTCCCAATAAAGTCCCTTTATTTTACGCCCAAGGGCTTACCTGGACCCCAGGAGTAGGAGAAACAGTGGCCTAAACAACAACAATAATAACAGAATTCTAGCTACTTTAGGGGTCCAGGTAGGGCTTAGGGTATCCAGGTTCCTGAAGAATCAAGTTTCAGGATTTGCGGCTCTGTGCTCTAGACTGGCTTGCTGTTAAGGAACTTAATTTGTCACTATAAGAGTATACATGGGAAACTATATTAATTGCTATATATACTACCCATTATGGTAGCTTAACTTAAGTTCCTTAAGAGAAGCCCAGTACAGCTGCGGGTTGAGGGGTAGCACTCGCTATCTAAGTCCTTACAAGAACTTGCAGATCAGATATATAATCCATTTTAAGCCCCAGTCGGTGGCAGGCAAACCCAGTATGAAAAACAACGGTCCGCCATGCATCGTCCCAAAATCACTGGGCCTCTTCAGGTTGCCACAGAGCAAAAACAGGTCTAAAAAAACACAGGAGTCCAAAAAACACACAGTTTTGAATGTAGTTGCTCTAGACTACTGCTTGCTGTGTCTTCTGTAGGACCAGATGTCTAACCGATCCTCAGCACGCATTCGTCTACGCTACTCCACACAAAGCCATTTTAGGGCTTGTGGGACACTACAACCCAACCAGCAGTGGAAGACAACACAAATCGAGAAGCGCAACCCAATCACATCTTCACCTTAATATAGTATAATACGATGATATAGTATAATGTTTTATAATACCCTATAATATTTAGCCGCCCCACACCTTTCGAAACTCAAACCCTGCCCCACCTCCTGCTGCTTGCACTGAGCCTCGTGATCCTGATCAAGCTGGCGCTGATCCTCAAGGACGCACACATGTTTCGAGAATCCGAAACTACATATAATTCCATAGCCTACGTATAACCTCAGTCTAATACAAAAAGCATCCGAAACAATGCTTGTAATTCCATATAACCTCAATCTAATACTAAACAAAACCCCATGCCAGATTTGCATCAAGGACCTCATGCAGCCGCGCGCAAAGTCCACGAGCTCTGCGCATTGTCAGCAGCAACTCGGCTAAGGCCTCACGCAGGGCATCTGCGGAGCCCACAGAGGCCAGCATCCTGCCTGAAGCTATTAGGGTTATATTAAGATTATATTAAGGTTATATTCGGGTTATATTAGGGTTATTTTAAGATTATATTAAGGTTTTATTGAGGTTAGCTTGGGGGTATTAAGGGGTTTTGTAGCGGACTAAAGTGCAGGCTTTCCAGTCCCCAAACTAGCCGGAAGCTGAAAGGCCACTACGAAGGCTGCTGAATGTCAGCTTCCATGTTTGGTTGGGGCTGTGTAGGTTTAGACGTTAGGCTTTGGGCCCTACCCTCCCTCGGATTAATATGTGACCTGCACAAAAGCGCTTTGCAAACAACTGTCAAAGCAGAGAAAGCAATGCTTGAAGGTCTTACAAGCTGTGCTAGTACAAGTCGTGCATGCCTTCGAACTCACAAGATGTTAGGGAGCAGGATACTTACTTTCTGCCTGCAAAGTGACCTTGAGGTCCTCTTACCAAACTTAGCCTCCAGAGGGCAGCGACAACCCATCACCTAAACCTACCTGCAAAGCCCTATTTCCTTCGTGATTCAAATATTAGTCAGTGGCGCCCCGCAAATATTAAGACCTGAACCCTACACCCTTAAAGCCTAAACCCTAGCTTCCTAAACTCACCTCCGGTTAGCAAGGATTGAAGGAATGGATCCTTTAAGCTGTTTCCTCAAACAAATCCTCAGAAATAGAGTAGTGTCCACAGTCCATAGGGGCTATAAAGGTTACATTGGGAGAATGGAAAGGAAAATGGAAACTACTACTTAGGGTTTAGGGCTTATAAGGGCTTATGTTGCATTCCTTGGTTCCCTGCTAACCAAACGTCAGTAGAGCCCTGGACCTCGCGCACTTCATTTTCTTCTCCACTTGTTTCTCCATTGTTGGGAACCATCCCTATAATCCCTAAACACTGCGGATATAAACTTTCCCTAAACCCTAAACACTTCCCAAATCCGTCCCAGCTGCAGTCTCTCAAGTTAGCTGTGAGGTCCAGGGCCAGGAGTCGCCCAGCGGCCAGGCAACGGAGGAAGGCCTCATCCAGGGAACCAAACATGAAGCATGGATACGGGAGTATAGGGGTATAATGTGGGGTTTAGGGCTTAGGGTTTGCCCCAAAGCCTAGTTACTAGTTACCCATAATAAGCTGCTTCAATACAAAGTAGTAGGAAATTAGGGGAAAGTAGTTCATAATTATGGGCTACTGGCTTTCTAGGTAGTTAAGGGATTTGAGGGCTTAGGATGTGGGATGACTTGTTAAAGCAGACTCTCAACCCCTACAAGCAAGATCCAAACATCGTCATCACCTGACTACGCCAAGCAAAAGGATACACTCTAAACCCTGAACCCTAAAATAGCCTAAACTCTTACCCTAAAACCCTATGTATGGTCTTATCTCGTGGTCTTGGAGATAAAGATAAAGGTACTCTTCGGAATCTGTCGCTCTTAGGAGAATTGCCCGGGGGGCCTTCTACAGTTTTTCACAGGCACCACGCCACCATACCCTTGTTTTGCATGGTCACCAAACTCTTGACCCTAAACCCTAACCCCTCTGTCCTAGAATTTAGGAGCACTCCAAATTCTTTCCGTGAGCCCATTCCTATAAATCCTAGAAGCCTCAAGATTTACTAGTATCATTCTGAAGTCTAGTTGAGCTATCTTATACCATGCCCTTCATACCCCCTTATTGCCGTACATACCCCTCTATGACCATAGACACTCCCATCTAACCATTTTAGAACCCTGCATACCCCATACCCCTACATGGCCCCATATCATTCACATGCCCTTACGCAACCCAAAGCACCCCTATTAACCCTTCATGTCCCTGAATGATAATGCTAGATGCCCCTATCAACCCCTTATACCCCTGCATGCAGTAAGAACCCTATGTACCCCTTTATAACCCTACATACCCCTACAAGATCCTAAAAAACTCTATGATCCCAAAACCCTAAACTCTGAACCCTAAACCCTGAACCCTAAACCCTGAACCCTACACACTAAAACCTAAACCCTAAAAAGGCCTGATCCTGGCTCAGCTGCTTGGACACCTCACGTCGCCTCAGCTCCTCACTGCGCTCCTCCTGTGCCAGGTCCGCCTTCAAGCCTGTGACATGGCTCAGGGTTTAGGATTTAGGGTTTAGGGTTCAGGATTTAGGCTTTAGGGGGTCATATGGGGGGTTGTATGTGGTTCTACACTGGTAAAATATGTACGGCTATGTAGGACTATGTGGCAGAGAAGTTCTCAATCACTTAATTAATTGGCAAGCTCGTATCAGGTTACATGGGGTTTTCCAAAATTAGAGGTACCTTTTGGGGGATCCCTATGGTAAGGATTCTAATTGGAGTCTAGAATCTAAACTCGTGATTGAGGAATCTTTAACGGAAATACTACCATATACGGGTGTATGGTGTATAATGTTCCATAGGCTCATATTCGCCGATGTAAGGTTATCTATTATAGGGTATGGAATCTCTTAACCATGTAAATATACCAGTCACCTATGGGGGGCAGTACTTATACGGTTCAGAAGAGCACTGTAATTCTGTGGGAGTCAAAAGAAGCCAAAACCAACCGAAAACCAACAAAACACATTGAACAAATCCCAGCCCAGAAGCGGGCGCGCTCCCGCTCACGGCGTTGGTTCCTCGCCTCTGGCCCTGGTGGCTCTGCGCGGCCCTGCACATGCTGCCACCAGGCCTGAAGCTTCTTCTGCATGCTCTCCGGGAGCACTTCCACCTTCTCGGCCGGAATATCTTTCTGGACTGCCTCTGCCTTTGGCACCTCCCGTGCCTTGTCCACAATGGCCTTTGCTTTTGGCTCCTCCGCTCCCTGACTACGCTTCTCAAGAACCTCTGTCTTTACAAGCTGCGCTATTGGAGCTGGATGGGAGGGGCACGGTGCTGGGGCCTTGTTCCACAAAGGCATCTCCTCGGGAAGGTTGAACTCTGCGGGCGGCCGCAGTACCAATGCCGGTACAGTCTTTGCGGGCGCAGCATTGGAAAAACTGATTTTGTCCAGTGGTCTTGGCACCAAGCCCTCTACAGGCTTGGCCGGCGGTCTCCCCACCGGACACGCCTTGACGGGAACCGGGACCGGGGCCTTGCCTGAGCCCTTGGGGTTGGCCTTGGCGGATGCCTGGGCTTCTTGCTGAAAAAGGAAAAAGATGAATTGTGGGCTTTCTGAAAACGTCTGTTCACGAGGATCTGACCACTCAGGTGTATGTGTGTAAAGGCTATCGTCCAAGATACAAGATAGTTTCAAACTTGAATGGAGGCGCGCAACAAAACTGCAATCAACTGTAATGTTGCCGGCCCGGCGCTAGCAATCAGCTTACAAGTATCTCAAGCTTAATTTAGAGCCACTTAATCCCCTCCACCTAATATCAAAGCCCCCCCACCCCTCTAATGCTAAATATTCCCTATAAGAAGCCACAATGGGAGTATTCAATATTAGGCGAGTGGAGGCTTTAATGTGACGGGCAGATATTGCTTGGGTTGCACTACCTACCCTCTGAACTCAGTGGCACCAATAAAGCTAAACGTTCCCGTGTGCTGGGATGTGAGAATGGAGATCCTGAACCTTGAGCTGCAAGGTGACATACTTTAGGTGGACCTCGTACCCTGTCATAGCGGTAAAATAGACATGTAGAAGGAACTCAGTATAAGCACCATTATCCCTCACAGTCTCCCTCACAGTCTTATAGTCATTATTACTGGGTGGAGGGTCCACCTGAACTATGCAACCAGGCAAACTAAACCTCGGGAGAAGCCCCTCAACTCTTCAGCAAAAATGCAGCATAGGGCATAATTAGGGAGGTTCTCAGAATTGGGGCTTCCTCTTTGGGTTTGCTACACCTGGCATTCATGGTGTTCAATGGGCATATCAGGGGGAGGGAGACCCCATTTTGAGAACTTTGCAAATAGTAGGATCCAGTGGCTTTGCCAGAAGCTTTTGCCGAAGCCTTTGCAGTTGCTTTGGCGAAGAGCGGCACGAAGGAAGGGCGCGCGGGAACGAGCGCCCCTTGCTGCTGCATGGTGACCGGGCCATGAGCAATACGTGTCTTACCTTTTGTTATCTGAGGATGCAAATCTGGAAGCCCTAAACCTGAACCTAAATTGTAGCGGTATATGAATATGGACCGAAATTCTCGGTACGCTCCACGTCGAGTGTGGGCGCCACATCTTGTCGAAAAAAGGCATCTTATCCGTATTCCAGGGTGTAAGGGGCCCACAACCCCCACGTTTGACAAATCCGTGTGAGGCAATGCCGATTGGGGCTCTCTGCTCTTCGGCAGTCCTTGTTCTACTGTTTTCGGTCTCTTCCCCAGGCATGCTGTTGAAGCTATTTGGGAGAGATTCTAGTCAGTACACCTTGGCTGATCAGACTCTGGCCGTGCTGAAGCAGGCGTGTGGCGTGGTCTATGACATTGCTGCTGTACAGTGGCCTCCAGCCCAGAGGCAGCCTTGTCTACGACGCTTGAGATGAGACACCGAGACATAGAATATGATCAGTGTTCATCCGCGTGACATGATTTTGGCAAAATACGGTGGATACTAAAAATCCTGCATGACCCTAAGTGCCTTATGCCTTGGGAATAATGGTACTATAGTATATTACAGTCATGCAGGTTTTATCAGTATCAACAGTATCTGAGGCCCAAACGGCTCCTCCAGGAGCCGAGAACCTTCCCTCGCTAATGAGAACAGGAGAGAGAACAAAGGCTTCTCTGAGCAGGCTTCAGTTTAGGGTTTAGGGTTTAGGGAGGCTCTTGATTTGATTGCCCATAAGCTCCCATACGCATCGGCCCCGGTTGCTACCGCAGACGCCTTTCTTGCAGTAGTTCTAGAGTTCAATTAAGGAGCTGCCCCATCCAGCAGCAGCTAGATAGTACTTACATCATATATAAGCGTCAACACTAACCCTACTACAGACTCTTACTGGGTCGGGGCAAGCTGGAACTGTATAATCAGTGTTCACATTGGGTTTTATGCAGCTTCGGCAAGCAGAAATGCTTCCAAACTTGGCCAGCCTTCCTGCCATCAGAAACCTACGAATCCAGACCCGGAGAGCCCTTCAACACATGTGAGCATGAGACTCCGCGAAGCAGCCCTGATAATCTCACAACCAAGAGCACATTGCCTCAGAACTTGTGCATGCGCTTTCCACTGTATAGAACATGGATACTACGGTCTACAGGGAGTATGCGGGGACCAGATAGGAAGTATGATCGAGGGCCGAGGAAGATTATCCCAATAATGGAGCATCCCATGGAAAAGAACATGGAACATGAAGCGGTAATTCAGATTCTTCGGGCAGTCTGCCTAAACTGCACACCCTAGACCCTAGAAGAGCAATGACAGCAGACATGCCGCTCCAGCCGGCACTGCACCCGGCACAGGGGTTCGTGGGGGGATCGTAAGAAATCAACAGAAAAACCTCATCCAATGCCATACTCAATTTGTGGAACAATTGATACTAAACTTCCTGATACAAGATGTGTTGATAATTTGCGTTGGTGCTGACTATCCTGAACAAGCATTGTGCGGGTCCAAATGACGGCTCATCAAAACAAGGTACAGTATTTGCCAGCTAAAACCCAGTATTTGGGTGGACCCTTAGGGCATACCAACTCGGCATACCTAAGCCCCAAACCCTCACCCCTTGGTTTGCTCGAAATCAGCAGGAGGACCCACCTAGAACACATCAATGGTCCTGACTGAGGCTAAGATCTAATTGAAGTAGCTACTGTGAACGCCATGCAATATGCAAGAAGCTAGATTTCTGTGTGTATCTACAGAGGTATGCATGATACACACGCGAAACCGGTGATTAGCCATCTGAGGCTTGCTAGACCGTGCCTGCACATGTGGGCCAACGAAACTTGTTCTATGATCAGCCTCCAGACTTGTTCCATCTTAGAGTGCTAGTACAAGTGTAGCGCACTAAAGCTGAAAGCTGTTTTCAAGAATGTCCAAGCACACGCTAACTGCCCCTACTAAGCCCTGACTTATCCATGTAGGAGACTGTTTGTGTATGGGCGCTCGGGGATCCCGAAGAAGATGGCCCGTCACAACACCTTCCACTAAAACGGGCGAATCCTAACCCTAAACCCCACACCCCCGAAACCCAAGCGCAACCAGACCCACCCCAAGATCCCCAAAACAAGCCTGAAGGCGCCATGTCCGAAAACTCCCAAGCTCAAAGCAACAATCATGAGAGCTGTAACAGGAACAGTAACAGTAGTAAGAGGAATCAACAGTAACAATGACTACAATGGCAATATTTATATACAAAAGGTTAAAAAGAGCGGAAAGCCTGTTGACTCCTTCCTGGCATGAGACCCTTCAACGTGCTAAACCCCCAAAATGCCGAACCCTGAACCCTGAAAAGCCAGACATACACCCTGAACGCCAAATCCTTGAACCCTAAATTCGTCTGAACTTCACACTAAGTCCTTGACCCCACGCGGTTTAAGGTTCTAGGGCACATCCCCTACAAACCTTAGAGTTCAGATCATTGCCTTAGTGGAGACTTGATCCTTGCCAGCGGCAACCTCCCAACAGACTCTCGGGTTAGGGCTTGGGATGCCAAGTTTAGGATGTCCTGCTTATAGGATTCAGGTTTGGAATCTTGGGTTTGGGTTCAGGGTGTAGAACGGAAGGATATGAATTTGAAGGGCTATAGGATTTCACAATATTTCGCAGGGATGCACATGGAGAACGTGGAAGTTGCTTAGGGTTTCAGCAAGGTCATCATGAAGATGTGATAAGTGGGTCTGGATCCTAAACCCGCTTCCCCAAACAGTCATTAGGGGTTGAGACCATGGGCTCCCAGTAGGTGCTCTTAATCCTGGGGTCCTTTTATAATATACCTACATGTACTCTATACTTCCCTTTAAGGGTATAAACGCCCCAAGAAAGCTAAGAACCTCCCTTACTCTCTCAAGTAGAATCTACCGTGCACCACTCCTGAAAGAATCCTTGCAAAGAGCCCTAGGATGCACTCATCCACAATCTCTAAGGTAAAGCCTTGCAGCTCTTAGATCTTGAGCAGATCTGTACTCATGTACTAACAGTACATCTCCGTGTAAACTCGAAATTTTGAGACACCTGCAAAAACTTTAGGGTTTAGAGCTCAGGGGCGTAGAAGTTCAAGGTACCTTTCCCTTTACAATCCCTCAGAAGGCGCCGATAATTCCGCAAGCGGCCTCTGCGGTCTTTGCTTCCACCAGTGACTGCAAGTTCAGGGGATGAATTCAGGTTTAGGGTTTAGGGTTCCGTTTTTTGTTTAGGGTTCAGGGTTTAAGGCCTAGGCTTTAGGGTTCAGGGTTTAGGGTTCAGGGGATGGATTCAGGTTTTAGGTTTCTTAGAGTGCATAGAGAATACGGTCTGCAGCTTGAAGCTGAATAAGCAACAGAAGTTTCCAGACATGCAGGGGACCCGCAAGTGTATATATACATGTTTACATATATGTACACACATATATTTAAATATGTACATACATATATATATATATACACACGCATATATGGCTGTGAATCAAAAAACCGCTTTGTCACGGCCCCCCCCCCCACCCACCCCCTGTTACATACCCCTTTGTCGCGGCCTGTTGTTACATACCTTTGTCGCGAATGATTGGTGCAGGTATGCCCTACAAAAGAACCTTGTCGCAAAGGTGCTTGTCGCAAGCCAGGAGATTCTGTTACAAACCTATGTCGCGGAATGGCCGCCGAAGCCTGTTACAAATCCAATGTTTTTGATTCATGTATATATATATATAACTATACATAAGTATGTCCCCCCCAATTCCGCAAATATTTGTAATGCTAAACTAACAGGGAACTAGTCAAGGAACCCTTCAACGAAAATCCATAAACCCTAATCCTCCCAACCCTGAACCCTAAATCCTAAACCTGGCTCACCCCAAAACCTGACCAAACCACAACCCATAAGCCCAAGAAAACTCACTCCCAACCACCCCAACTGAGGGTTTAGGGAACTCGGAACCGCCAAACTCGAACCTCAAATGCTAGAGTTGTAGGGACAAGAAACCGTTCAGAGCTTAGTATGTAGGACCTATAGACCACCTACATTCGGGTACTCATATCCTTTTCCCTGAAGAACTTGTATCCTTCGGATAAGGCATCAAACTTTTCCCAAGATTTCGTTTGAAGATGCTTGTCCTCATTTCTCGTCCAAATTGATTTAGAATCTCGTAGTTTCCATACATGAGGGTCCCTAATTAATATGGACCCGAATGCGCTAGAGTCGTCACTTTGGGGCCACACCAAAAATGGGATTCTTTTTCCTAAGCTCACCGCCATGAAACCGCACAGAATCACCATCCCAGTCCTTGCCCTTTCCCAAGATGTTCGACTCTTGCGATCCTAAGCCATAAGCCCTAAACCACCCTAGACCCTAAACCCTACCTGGAAAGCCTACTTCCCTAAAAGATGGACCATGGGCTACATTAACCCGAAGTGGTGAGAAAACAGTGGAAAGAAGCCTATATATTCATAAGCTACGGGCAAACCCTAGACCCATAATCCCAAATCTTTCGTCTATATACCCCATATGTAACATTATATGCCCCATTTGTGAATTTTGGGAACCACGTCCGGCCTGGTAGCTCTTCTCCAGCTTGGCATCCTCCTCCTGCTCTTCCTGTGGGTCTTAGGCACTTAGGGGTCTAGGGTTTAGGAGTTTAGGGTTTAGTGATTTAGGGTTCGGGTGGGCAAACCTGAGGTTCGAAGCTTTCAGCGACACGCTTCAGTCAAGGTTTAGGGTCAGGGGGGTCGGGTTAGGTGTGGACCGTTTGGTGTTGGGGCTTCAGGTTTCAGAATACAGACAGAGATGGACTTCGAGGTGGGAAGATGTTGAGTGCTAATTACCCTACGACACTAAATTGCCATTGGTGATGATACTCTTAGCCGTAGGACAATCGGGCGTTATCCTTTTTTTAGTAATCCTCATACAATTCTGACATTTCCTTACCAGAAGCCGCGACAAACCCGCAACAAACCTCAAGCAGCCCTTGCAAGGTCTGAATTCACCCCCTATAAGTCGCGGGAAAACACCCGCACGGCTCGGAAGAGAGTCAGTCTTACTAGCTATGCCCTAAAGGTCCCAGTACCTGCGTCGTTCTTTCGCGCTAATATTTGGGTACTTGGAGCGTCAGGGATACGAAGAAAGAACTCCCAATTCGGGAGAAAGCAACTCCTCTGTCTTGCCTGGAACCCTGGCCAAGACAAAAAAAAAAAAGCTTGGCCTTCTGTGAGGATTACGGCAGCAGTAGCCAAGGTTGTTGTTATCCAGACATGCGCAGAGGGTACAAGGGGCAAACATGAACTGCCCGTGCGGGAACTCTGCTTCACACGCCCTGATCCTTCACTCGGAAGTTTGCAAATGCCTACCGTGGTTTTTGGAGGCAAAAATGACAAACATGACGTTGAAGTTGGCAAAGCCCCCCAAATGCGCCCAACAGAATACAGATCTTGAAGCCTTGATCCTAGTCCTAAGCAAGGCTGCATTTTTTTTTGTAGCGCAAGGCCTTCAAGTCGCGCTGAAAGTCGCCGACCATGGCCTTCAGCAGAAGTAGCAGGTGTGACAACAAATGATCTTTTTTGGGCTTGGGGTTAAACCCGGATCACTTTTATACTCTGGCCCTCGACGCTTGTTCCACGCAAAAAGCTGAACCCATCATATCCCGCATAACCACACATTACTGGCAATGCGGACTAGCCCATGTACAATATCACAGAAGTAACCTAGCTGGGCAAAGACTACTGCAAAGCCATTTCGCCCCTGTTGCATTTTGTCTACTCCGAACATGTCTCACATACACTACCCTCACTGCCTTCGATGTGTCCCGTGGAAGCTGGGCCTAAGTCCTCCCGGGAAGACTTACAGCCCTTGTGTGCCCAAGTCTGAGCCGTTTGCAACACCCGTCTCTAGACGCAGGTCTATGGGTTTGAGATATGAGCCATAGTCTAAACTCCTAGCAGCCCTCTTAACAACCCCTCCAATAGTCCTATCTAACCCCTTATATTACCCCCTTCAAGGAATTTAGACTACAGCTCATATGGAAGGTGGAAGCACACTTCCAATGAGCCTCATCGGTAGGGGGGTGGCATCCTTTTTCGAGTTTTGGATCCAG
>CAJNIZ010013925.1:67842-87644 GCA_905231905.1 Symbiodinium pilosum
CCATAAGCCCTAAACCCTGAACCTTCGCTAAAGCAACCTGGGGAGGTGTGTGCCGCAGCTCTGCAAGGCCAGGTAGCCGGATCTTCTCGTAGTTGCTCTCCACGACTTGCTTCAGCCTGAAGACCACAGAGTAGCATCTTTAGGGTTTGGGTTTTTTAGGGCTTAGGGTATTTAGGGTTTGGGGTTTAGAGTTTAGGGCTTAGGGTTTATAGGGCTTCAGGATTAATATTCGTATCATTACTATTGTCATAAACTGTTATTGTTGGAAGGTGATCCCTCTCTATATAGTTCCCTGTAAACATACAGTCACTCCTCCACTCACTCCCCGCCAACGTAGTCTCCAAAACGAGTTTTTCGAGGCTATGCTCCACCTACACAATGCTTTGACGTTTTTCTGTTGGGTTTAGGCAGGAAACAAGCTATGCCGGCAGCACGCTGCGAAGGAGCGTGCATCATAAGTGTTGCGGCCCTAACTTGTTGCAAGAACATAGAAGAGCATGGCAACGTTCCACCATGCACTTGTTGCACGTCGTGGTCAGAATCCCCCATTGTGACCAGTACTTCGGCTGCTAGGGTGGGTAGGCGGACCGTAGGCGGGCTATACATCCGAAACCTCATTTTGCCTTGCCATCCTCTTCATAATAAGATCTTTTTCTTGTGGGAATGCTCTGGCGCTGGCAACTCTGAACCCTGATCCCTTAAACCAGAAATCTGATTGAACTTAAGCCTTATGTCTAGAGCGAAGCCTGTAAACGCCAAACCATCTTGACCCCCAGATTCTGGATTCCGAACCCTTGACTCCACGCCGTTGAACTGAGCCTGTTACGGCCCCAAATCCCAAAACCTGGACCCCAAAGCCTCCACTCTGTTCTAGCCTCTAAACCCAGAGCCCTCAACCCCATCGCGTAACTCTGTTGCGACCCCGAAGCCCCGAGTCCTCAACCCCAAATCCTTAACCCCGCCATAACCCTAAACCCTGAATCTAGAACCCCAACCCTTCACTTGCCTTGCCAGCGCGCTCTCCGACTGCAGCAAAGAGCTGCCTGACACGGCGAAAGCTGCCACAGCTCCAGACACCTGGGGATGTCAAAACAAAAAGGAAGATATACACAACTGTGCATTGTTTAAAAGGGTTTGGTGATAAAAAATGGAAACTACTTCTGACTTAGGGTCTAGGGATATATAGGAATGGAAGCAAACGCAGACCACTCTGTTGTTTCAGGGTTTGAAGTTCAGATGTAGGGTAAGCAGTATACTTACAAACCCTACAAGCCAGAATAGCAAGCCAGAATAGCAATCCCAGTGATCCCCACGATTAAGCTACTTACTGCGTCCGCCTGACACATGAAGAAATGAGCAGTTTTTCAGTGTTTGAACCAAGGTCATGAAGAAATGAGCCGTTTTTGGGTGTTTGAACCAAGTAAGGTCATCTTATTCCCATGAGGGAAAACAATCAAATGGGTATATGATCTTTACTCTATGCTATGCTGGCAAACGTTGTATTCCGTCTGGATACTCGTCTGGATACTACCCATGGAGTTGGTGAGTAGCTGAGAATCAACTGTAAAGTTCTGGGCTTGGGGTGCAGGATTCAAGGCTTGTCACTACAAATAATTGTTTACTATCCAACTGTTACTGGGTGGGGCAGTATCCCATGTAGAGCCAACGTAGGGGCCTAAATCTGCCGAATACTACAATCATAGACTTCCTCTATAATTATATACATATATAATAGTATATAGGGTTCCTCAAAACATGTTGGTTAATTTTTGGCCATTGCAGTATCTGCAGTTTCCGGATATCGAACATGTTGATGTGTCTAGGGGCAGGATTCAAGGTGGTACCGTCAATATGGGGGCGGTGAGGTTAAGACCTCATCAGCAGAAAGGCCGGATGGTAGGTCACAGACATCTGGAAGCAACAGGGGGATGCATATGTCCCTGACAAAAGTATGGACTTCGCTTCTGGGATGCAACATGGCATGACTCCCAGAAGGCAACTGGTGTGCAAGGATATTCTTGGCATTGAATCTGAAGTCTCGAGCCTTAAGCCTCAAAACCGGGGACGGTGAACATGCTTCACGCGTGATAAAACCTGGCCGCGTGCAAGAATACAGCCGCCTGCACAACATGATGCGAAAGGGCACTCTTGCTTGACAAGTTCTTCTTGACTACTGTGGAGCACTTTCGGAAAAGTACTCTCACACCTCGCATGCCGCACCCGAGACTCAAAACATGACAGGGCAATTTGATTTGAGCCGCCATGTGATGAGCGTCAACCTTACATCAAAAAACCCAGACAACGACATCTCTCGTACCACGGGACTATCACTGGCAGCTACAGGTGTCGGCGTAGCACAACAGAAAGACCAACATAGGCCCTAACCATTTCAGGGTCAGGGGTCGGCCTTCAACATCCTTGAAACTTCAATTGCTCCTGTGTACCATAGCCCTCGTCAGCTGATCCACTGGGAAGGAATTCTTCCTCCAGGCCGAGCAAAATATCGTGTGTACATGTGTGGGCCCAGTTTGGGTGATACGCTCAATAAATGCCGTCTTGTTGATCCGAAAATCCTGCATGAGCACTGTATAGTATATTACCATAATTCCCATTGTATAAGGTTCCCTAAAGTGTCGTGCAGGATTTCTTTGCATCCATAGAAGGACCACAAACAGAAGTAAGGTAACACCATGACTGAGCCCTCAACTGCCTCGATGTTCTCCTTCAATGACCTGCTGCGCTTGACTACTATAGGGGCCTGAACGATGATTAGCAATATTTTTTGAGGTCAATATGAGGTACCCTGCTGACGCGATCTGAACAGCCCGAGTGTCTGCATACCACATACGAACTCCAAATTGAAATAAGAACCTGACAGCAATAAGCTTGTACTATTTGGGTTTGCAGCTTTAGAGAAAGGGTATAATTCCCCTTGAGTAGATAGAATACAGCTTTGAGTATATTAGAATATGATCCCCATATACCCCATATTCTATCTACTGAAGGCAGCTATACTAAAGTCGTATATATCTGAACTTAGCAGCTTCAGCGGCTGTAGATAACGGAGTGTGAGACGAGCCATAGTCTAAACTCCTGGTATCCCCCTTAATACTCCGTATAGTAGTCCCCTATAAAATCCCATATAAAACTCCCCTTTAAGGAGTTTAGACTACAGCTCAGATGGAGCCTGGCATCC
Source organism: Symbiodinium pilosum (assembly GCA_905231905.1). NCBI lineage: Eukaryota > Dinophyceae > Suessiales > Symbiodiniaceae > Symbiodinium > Symbiodinium pilosum. The sequence continues at coordinate 71,039 of CAJNIZ010013925.1, forward strand.
TCCCTTCCTTGTAAGGCGAAAGCTTCTCAGTTTGTACATATCATCACCCAATCTGATGCAAGACAATGCCTAAACCCACCTGGACACTACGGAAACTCATTGGGGGGTTGGCATACTAAAGCAGAAGACAGGACTTCAGACAGGTGGTTTCCATAGAGCCTGAGCCTGTTTGCTAACTGCTCATGACAAGGTCCCTACTTTGCACGCTGGTTCACACTCCACCAAACCCTTCACCAAAACCACTGGGAGCCCGCTAGGGCTTGCTCCCGGCTTGGGGCGTAGGAACATTTTTGAACACTGAAATCCGAATCCGTAGCCCTTGAAATATGGAAATGCATGTGGCGCTGTGTTTTCTGAAGCGAAACCGTAGCCACCCCAGCGCCGAAGCACCCCCACATATGGACCCTTGGAGCATTTCGCAGGTTCAAGGCAATTGCTTTGGGGGCTTCGTCTAAGCGCTGCATCCCCAAACCCTCACTTGCACTTGAGGCTCCATGATGGGATTCCATGAATCCCCTGCCCTTTCCCACCCTGAACCCTCAACCCCAAACCCCATAAACCCTAAACCCCATAAACATCCATAAACCCTAAATCCTATAAACCCTAAACCCTAAGCCGCATCCAACCCTTAGCCCTAAGCCTCCAAATCCTAAGCCACAAAACCTGTATAAACTCTGCACAATGAACCTGAAGGTACCCCCTTCAAGGGACTTATGGGAAGCCCTTCCATAAGGCTCCAAGCGCCCAATAGTCATATACTTCCGCAAAACCTGTACTACAATTAGAAATATGCAAGCCCCAAGTACCCCATTATCGGGCACATGTGCCCTCAGAGCTTAAAAACAGACCTCACTAACCCTAAACCCTGAACCCCAAGCCCAAACTCCAAGCCCTAAACCCGAAGCCCTAAACCCAAAACCCCTAGGCCCTAAACCCTGAACCAAATTTCATGCTGCTCAGTTGCGTCTCATCCTTGGTGAAGGCATCGACCTGATCTTTTCGCAAGGCAGCGGCCGTTGCCAGCGTGGCCTGACAAAGAACAGTAGCAGCTATAAGAATAGCAGCAGAAATAGTAACAGTACTAATAGTAATACGAAGCAAGTTTAATCTTTAGGGTTTAGGACTTTTGTCTACCTGGACCCTACGGCACGCACCCTTTTAGGGCTATAGGTCCTCTTTCCACGCGGCACATACCCGTATGGACAAAGTCAAGGGTTGTGTGAGGTTCAGGTAGGGTGGTCCAGGATTTGTCTGTTGGGTTTCGGCTTTGAGGCTTACGGCTTTAGGCCTTGCCGTTTCGGGCAGCATATTGCAGGGAACTACTTAACTGTTTTGAGGTCAAGCTGCTGTTGATGGTGTCTTGCTCTACTATATGATTTTCCTTAGTCCTCTCATCCTACCTCATGATGAGAAACACCTCAACGACGGATGGCAACGATCGTTGAACTTCCAAAGCAACCTGTGGAAAAGCTCTACTATCCCCTTGACTGGATAGTCTGCTGCGCAGAGATAGTAAAGCAGCAGTGGTGGTGGTGGTGGGCCTGGCCGTCACAGTGCTACGAGCACTAGTACTCGGAATACTAATCCTACTACTACTGATACTAGTACCAGTACATGTAGTAACAGAAGCAGCAGTGGTTTTGTCAATAGTGGCAGCAGGACAGTAGCAACTATCAGACAGACGCCAACGAGGGAGAGAGGGAGAGAGAAACCAACAGAAAAACAACAAGAGCTCAGAAAAATGAATAAGAAAGGTAGTAGAATGGCTGGAGGTGTTATTATAATAGTCCAATTAGAAGGCCTTGTTGGCAGCAATCTCCTTCGTCAGGGTGCGGATGTCGAAATCCAATCGTCGGCCCTGGCAGTCAGCATGCCGCTGAGGTGCAACATCCTAGATTGCAGTATGAAACTATATACGATGAAAAATGTCCAAGAATTAGGCGAGTTAGCAAAATCCTCTATTCTTATATGAAATGGCATACATATATGTATATATACATGTGTATATATACACACACATTAACAACACTAGAACCTACCATATACACCATGAACTGCGATAAAACGGTGAATTACAATGTTTCCAAAAGCCTGAATTTCAGCAGTTGTGAAACCGTTTTCTACTTACGCCACTGTGTGGACCCTTAAAAGCCACATAATTTCTCCAGTGCTCCCCAGTAGTAACATACTTCATCAATCTTTTTTCGTGGTCCGTGGAAGCCTAAACTATCGGAGCAGTCCTGTCACTTCTGAATGCCAGAAACTGCATTCAACGTCCGAAGCCCTACCATATCCCGCACTAGCCTTCGGCCCAGTAAAGCACGTGATCAACAAGGACTCTTGCCTGCATAGGGGCTTTTATTGGTGGCGGCTCATGCATATTTTGAAAGTAACTCAGGAACCACCCCGCCCACCCTGCATTCGTACAATGCTTCATTTGATGGACAAAATCCTGCAGAAGTAGATATACTAGCACGGCTTCTGGAGTTCAGATAAGAGGGTCAACATTACTACGTAAACTGGGCTTAACAAAAGGGAAGCGCCCGAGGATTTCTCCCAAGTGCTTGGTGGATGTCAAAGGACCGGATCCCTACAGTAGTCCCTGCTACTCAATCCAATAGGTTCGGTATTTAAGGCTTAGGCTTTTTTGTCGTTTAAAATTATGGTTTTCCCTTTTTTGGGTGGTGGGGAGGTGGGGGGGAGGGGGGCGGAGGGTTGGGAGCTCTAGTGAGCACAGGCCCCCTCAAGTAGATAGAATATGGGGTACAGAGAAATCCTATTGTCACTCTTGGGCGATTCCATATACTATCTACTCAACGGGGACTATAGGATTAATCTATTCCCATCCGGCCTGCAGCACCTCTTTAAAGAAGCAAATCTCCCAAGAGCCGCTCCAAGACGCATGTTTAACTGACTGGTGGTTGGTAAGGATTTATGTTTAGGGTTTAGGACTTAGGGTGCTTAACTTACTGGTGGTTCGCAGGGATTAAGGGAATATACTTTGGGTCCTACCCCCCACCCATTAATAGTCGACCTGTAAAGTTACATTACAAATATTACCCAACTGCTGATGAGTGGGGCAATATCCAAAATATAACACATATGCAATCCCTAGATAATGTATTATGCACTCCCAACTAACCTCAGTAAGTTAAATCCCCTATCCTACCATGCCCCTGAAGCTCTCATCCGCACTCTGGCAACCTTAGGGCAGGTTACTTACTGGGGATTCATAGGGAAGAAGGGAATGTGTTATATAGGGATTATCTGAAATAATGGATTATGTCGAGATTCTATATGGGCTATATGGGGATATAGGGATTATATTCCCTTACGCCCTACTAAGCACAAGTAAGGTAAACGCTCCCCTCAGAAACCTGCAAGCCAACTTGAAGCATTCACGGACAGTTTTGGGTCCAGCGCAGCTTTCAATCGCTCCCACAGTACTGCTTCGTGGACAAAGCAGCCCATGGCCTAGTTCAAGGGTTCAGGGGGCATTGCTTAACATTTAAGGCTCAGGGTTTAAGGCTTTCCAGGATCTAGGATTTGGAGCTTGGGGTGTGGAGCTCCTGTTGGGCACTACCTGAAACCCAAAACGAGTTGGTCTTGGGGCTTGTTGTGTTTTTCTCAGTCTAGGGCGTTCTGGATGGGTAAGGCTCAGCAGTGAGTGTCTAGTAAACTTGTTAAACTTCGCTTGAGCGTCCTCATGAAAGACAAGCCCTTAAACTGTGAACCGAATCTCATAACCCACACCTTCTGGAGCTGCAGAAGCTAAGGCATATGTTGGTTTCTGCATTGTTCTGTTTGTTTCTGCTTCTGGCTACAAGGGTCAAGAAACTTCATGAGGTTCAGCATTTGATTCAACCCTGGCCCAGCAGTTTTCCGTGGTTTGGCGGATGTGTTAGGGTTGGCTAGGCTCCTGTGGACATGTTAGGGTGATATTGGGATAATGGAAAAGAAACTGGAAACTACTAGCTTAGGGTTTAGGGTTATATTGGGGTCATATTGGGATGTAAGCTTCCCTTGTAGTCTCAACTTTGGGAACATTTTGGGACACGGGTATCCAAGCGCAGTGACGGCCAACAACGTGCTTTGAGTGTCATGCTCGGAGATTTTCAGGGCACAACCTTCAGATCGTCTCAGGAGGCTCTCCAAAAAGTGGAAAAGACCAGGGTGCAAGGAGAAACTCTCCAAACTTGTAGGTAAGAGGAGCATGCCCTCGATCCCAAACCCCAGATCCGAAAGCCATAAATTCTAAACCCTATGCGATTTTACAGACGCCCTGTTCCTAGTCCTCGAGGAAATTCGGGAAGTCTTCGCACTAGAGTTTGAGAGCCATTGGGCCGTGTTGAAAATTGTTCTGCATCCCTCGAGCACCCTCGCTTGCGTACATTTCCTACATCCCAACCTCCGGTGGCGCAGTTGGGCTTGATACACGGGGACACCAGACCTAATTAAGCCTGCAACCCTGACAACACTTGAAGACGGACCCAGTGGCATCTCGAGCGCGCAGATCTGGGCCAAGGCCTTCGCAGAATCCTGATGTCTTCCAAGTTTTGAGAGCCCGGGAAGGGGGCGCTCAGGCAAGTCTTATGGATTGGGCGACGCTTTTCTTAATCCACCTCAGCTATAATCCAAACTGCCTCATCGGGGTTATATGGCGGACTTTCTAGGGAAGTATTATTGCGGTTGTTACGGGGGATACGTACTAGGAGTACTAGCCCACCTGAGCAAAACTTGAGAGGCCTCCTAGCACGCATGCTGCGGCTCGCAGGCGGACCGTGTGTTGGGACTCTGAGCTGCCCACACATCTCGCCATATTCAGAAGAGCTTGTCTTTGTGTGCCCTGCAGCTCAACACTTTTTTGCATCCTTTTCTGTCTGCCCCCCTCCCTCTCAAGCCTCCTTTCTTGCCCTCCCCCCCTATGATTCGACTCCCTCGCGCCTCCCACGTTCCAAGCAGAAGTTGCGCTACCTAGCCAGATTGATACTGATATGACCACCGGGCTCTTGTTAACCATTGGATTCTACATCGGAGCAGCACGTGGCGCAACAGGCCATTCTTGATACGACCATGTATGCAGGACTGTAATACCAGTTTGAATAGCCTTCTATCCCCTTCTGGACTCAGGAAATTGAAGGACACCTGAGCCTGGCAACCAAAGCCCTAAATCTACAACTGTTGCCGGAATTACACCCTGCGCTCTGCATCCACCCCTAGGCCCCCACACCTAAATCCAAGAATTAATACCAAAGCAAGCCCGAGATCCCATGACCAAACCCAAACCGGAAATCCCAAATCCTAAGCCTCGAAAATCCCAATTAAGCCCAGAACTGTATCACCCTGAAGTCGCGTAAACGCTATAAGCCCTGAACCCTACGAAGCCCTAACACCCTAAAACCAAAGCCCTAAACTCTAAAATCCCTAGTGCCCCACAACCCTAAAGCCCTAAACCCTATAAAGCCCTAAGCCCTACAACCCTAAACCCCTAGCACCCCACAACCCTAAAGCCCTAAACCTAAAAACCCAAACCCTAAAACCCTGAACCCCAAACCCTAAAACCCCAAACCCTAAACCCTACCACCTGCATCGGCATCCTCTGGACGATCCTCCAGAATGTATTGGAGCTCGTGGGGTGCTAAAGCCCTAAACCCCCACAAGGAACCCTAAGGGTCCAAGGACCCAAATAATAGGGTTCCCTTTAAAGGGGTTTATAGGGGGATATACAGGGTTTGGGGTTTAGGGTTTAGGGGTCCAAGGACCTAAATAATAGGGTTTTAGGGCCCAAATACCATTAATAGTATAGTATTTTGGCCCTAAAACCTTGTTATTTGGGTCCTTGGACCCTTAGGGGAAGGCAGGTGGCCTTCCTCCTCCAGAAGTGCTCGGACGCATCCATAGCGCCTCATGGCCTTGCATGACAGTCACTTCAGCAGCCCAGGGGCTCTTGGTTTAGGGTTTTAGGGCAAATTTTAGGGTCTAGAGAGTAGGGTTTAGGGATTAGGCTTTAGGGATTAGGGTTTAGGGATTTGGCTTTAGGGATTAGGCTTTAGGGATTAGGCTTTAGGGATTAGGCTTCATGGTTTAGGTTTAGGGATTAGGGATTGATGGACATTCAGTCAGACTATCAGGGTTCCTAATACAATATTTGGCCAGCTCCCAAAGCTAGGCACAAGGGTCAAAGGGACTTGGTCAGTACAGTGTTTAGGGTTTAGGGTTCCACTGGCGTTTAGGCTCAGCGGGGGCGTAGTAAGTATAGGGTTAAGGGTTCAGGGTGTGGGGACTTGTGAAATATACTATACTTATGATTGCCTAGACGCTAGCTATCCGCCGTAATAACTACTTACCAAATCCACTGACCCTTCAAGTATGGTTTACGAAGGTCTGGGGCTTCTATGGTCTGGAGATCTGTGCTGGGCAGGTTCTAGAAGGGTTTTGGCGCCCTTCGTTCCCACCTAGCTTAGGCTTAACTTTCGGACAGACTCTACTGAAAACCATAGCCAAGCACGGGGTTTTCAGATTATGTTGCTCTGAATCACTGGCTACACATGCAAGAAAGTGCAAGGATGTCCAGGATTTAGGCTTCAGGGCTGATTCCCTTGCGACCGCATGACATGGGTGTACCGTTTATACCCACCTCCAATGCAGGAGCTTTGCCATGCAGATCCCCTGGCAAGTTCTCAAAACAAAGCAGCCCTCTGCGCGCGGACCACAGTAAAGGGCCCAACGAACAGTGAAAGACATCAGCCGAAGCCCCTAAAGCTTACACTCCAGAACATGGAAACTTTCAAGCCCCTGAACCCCAAACCCTGAACCACCACTGACAGGGCCCCTGCATGTGCTGATGATTATGACCCCTTCGCTAGGGACTAGCTTTTGTTGAAGAAGGACTCTCTGACGTGCCTCCAGCCCGCAGCCTCCAGATGCAAGCCCCAACTCCCCGGATTCAAATCTCTAGATCCTACAGACCCCGTAAACTCTGAACTCCTGAACCCCAAACTCCCCCTTCTCCAAAAGTCCAGCCTCCGGGAAGTACGCTGCAAACTCCGAAGACTCAGATCTGAGCCACACCTGAGCGAAACACAACTCAGACCAATTTGTTAAACCTTCGTATTTGACATCCGAGATGGCAGCCCTAATTTTTGGAAATCCCCATTCGTGGTTACTCTTTGGGGATTCTCCGGGCAAGAAAGTGCGAGAGGATTCGGTAATGTCCCAAAATAGGGGGTCCTCAATGCAGACCCCAAAATACTACAGTCCTTATCATGGAGACCCCTGCGACCTGGCTATAACCTAGGCCTGCCTTAGTCTGTCACTTGCCTTCACTTCGCTGACTCAGGGTTACATAGGAGTTATTTGGGGGCTACACACAGGACTCGGTACGCACACATACATACATACATACATACATACATACATACATCTGTTCAGAATGGGCTCTGAAACAGCAGTGGCCTCCAAAATCGATACACGCCGGCCCCAAGCTGTTTTTTTGTTGCAAAACGCAGGATGCGGTCTTCGAACATGCGGCCTGGCTGCCGGAAAAATGTTGGGTCATGGGGATCCTAGAAGAAACTTTGGGAAACAAGAAACATCTTACTAAGGTTCGTCATCGGAAAAAATCGTAGAAGTGATTACCCTCCAACACTCCATTACACTTCCCCATACACTGCCCATCTACACTCTTGCGCAGCCAAGGGACATTGAGACACAAGCGATCAGCATCCATGGTTCCAGGTTCACTACTTCTGGCTACCCAGGCATAGCCTGGGCTGAACTTGTGGGTTTAGGGGCGCCTAAGCTTTAGGGTGTAGCGTCTGGGTTTTAGGTTTGGGGGTTGACGGTTGCTGTTTTTGGGTTTCGGCCTCATGAAGAATCAATCTATGGCTCCTCACATGGCTTGAAGGCCCCCCAAAAAGTTGTCATGGATAGGTTCTCATTTGCTGCAATATGAGCTATAGTCTAAGCTCCTAGTATCCCCGTAATGACCTCCATAGTAGTCCCCTGTATAACCCCTTTTAAGAGTCTAGACTACAGCTCATATGAAAGGAATTTACAAAAAAATACAAGCTCAACCTTGGTGATCGTGCCTAAAAATATGGCCGCTAGTCCCTGAACCCCCCGTGAACCCCAAACCCTGAACCCTAAACCCTAAACCCTTTACCCTTTCTGAACCCAGAACTGAATCCTGTCAAGCTGGGGGCCTCGCTGCAACGCAGAAGCAAGCACAAGCAAGCACAAGAAAGCTGAAAGGCCTGCAAAATCCAAGTAGAGCTCATGCCAGGTTTCAGACATTAGCGAAAAGCTGACTATGATGCCATGTCGCCCACAATCCCCTCTTGAATTGCTGAATCTCATCGTGATGGCCATACAACCAAAAGCAGTGGGCCAAAAGTGGGTCTCTGCATGGATATCAAGACTACATATGCACGAAGGGCGTTGCCCGAACACACTGCCGACCCTCGAGTTCATTGAGCCACACCTGCCCTAAACCCTGAACCCTAAAGCCTATATGCCGCAAACCTAAACCCAAAGCCGCACTGGAGTCCATAGGGGTCTGATGAAGCGTTTAATTAGGGTCCAGCGTGCAGAATATACAGTATGTACAAAAAAACACACGCGGAATCCCAAAACTTCAGGAGACTACCTTCTGAATCTCGAAGCTGAAGATCTAAACCCCTGAGCGCTAACTCTCCGAACCCTGAGCCCTAAATCCCCAAACCCTAACTGGCAAACTCAGCATTTAGAAGCTCTAAGTTATTCGCATGGACGACCAAGTGACAGGGTGTCTCGGCACCCACGAGGAAGCGGGCAGAGTGCATCAGCAAGTACCTAAGACTTCAAAGAATACAGGGCCTTGCGGTCTCAAGACGGAGAAACAAGTACACCACCCACTGCCCAAACTGCAGTCAGTAAGCAATAGCCACCGGCTTTTCCCGAACCCTAAACCCTAAACCCTTAACCCGTACTGCCAGGAACCCATGAGCCCAGAACATGCAAAATCGACAAGGCCCGTGTTAAGCGCCTCGACAGTATGCAGTGGGCAACACTCAGCACAAGGCTTACAAGGCACCCGGCACACTGGACTCTACAACTCTACTCGCCTCGGCCAAGCCTACAGCATGTACTGCATTATCCACTCAAGAACCAACCGAATTACATCGCGTCTCCCGAAAGGATTCAGAGAATAAGACTCGTGGGGGACATTTCGCGCCACGCTAAGTACGCCAGACAGCCGGAAAAAAAAAACAAGTCAAAAGGCTCTAGGCGGTGTAAGGTTTCAAGATTTCCTCCATAAAGTGAGCATCAATGCACTGACTTCGCAGCACAGCTCCCTAAACTTTAAACCCTCGTGGGGGAAGCCACTTTGCATTCTAGCCAGCGTGTTTGCGGATTTAGGACTCCGCCTTTACACTGGAGAAAACTACCACACAACCCAGCCACTCAATGCTCGAGGAGATCTATTCGGCAGTACTTTAAGGGTCAGGCGGACTTAGCAAGTATTACCATCTGCAAAATACTGTAAAGACTCTCTGGCGACCCTGCTTTGGCCTGGTTGCTCTCTCCTCTTCCACTTCTGCCGACGGTACTGCGCATCCCCTCGGTTGGGTGCAACGACTTCTTCACAGTGATGTCGGCGGCATTGGGGTTAGGGATGTATCGGATTTCAGGGGCTAGGGTCTAGGGTGATGAAAATCTATTCTGACGGTTTGCCGTGGATCACATAGGCGATGTGTGGGCTTGAGGGATACCGCTTGGGGCTTCTGCTGCAGTTAAGGCCGGTTGCCTTTCAACAAGTCCGAAAAAGCGGCGGAATTGCTGAAAGAGCATTACCCTAAACCGCCTAAACCCTTAAACTCAAACTGGAATGATGCTGCATTTGCTAGTCCCTGCTAGTCAGGGTCAAGCATATGGGCCCATAAGGCAGATTATCGGGTCTGTCCAATGCCAAACCATAAACTCAAAACCTTAAAGGTTTACAGTACAGAGTCGAGGTTGAAGGCTTTGGGGTTGAGATTTTACCTGGACCGCAAGAGCAGGCTAAATTTCAGCACCAAAACAAGCAGAAAGGCGATGGTTTTTAGTAGGGAACGTGGGATTATAGTATATGGGGATTATGTAGGGATTGTGTTTCCTTCTTCCCGACAAGGAACCAGTAAGCAAAGGCAACGGTTCTAAATACTTTGAAGGTTGAGGCTTTTGAAATATCAAACCCTGGTAGCCTCCCCTGCTCGCTTTTGTGCGTCCTAGTTTCGTACAACAAGGCCCTCGGAGAAGCCGTCGAACCTGCAGTGTCTGTTTCTTGGCTTAGGGTTTAGGGTTTATAGCTTCGGGGTGTTTAGGGGTTGAGGGTTTCGGATGTGGGGTTTGGGGTTTAGGAATTTAGGGATTAGGGGAACCTTAAAAGGATCCAATATACAGGTTCAGTATGAGTCTTTCCCGGTGCATATGTACACATACATATACATATACACACACATATATTCATATGTACATGTACATATACATAAAGACATGTACAAGGATATGTCCCCAACTTACACAGAATCTCCCAAAACACACACTGCCAAGACCACAACTCATTTAACGAGAATCAAAACTGTTAAGCGGATGTCTCTCAATTTGCGGGAAGGTAGATTTCTGCAGCCTGCTGCTCTTCTGGCACCGTAAGCTTAGAAGAGCCTGAAGTATATTAAGCAAAATCTTCAACAACTCCAAATCCTAAACCTTATGTAACCCCTTTTTTGCATTTCAGGCTCGCGAGACCAAGGATCGAACCTGAACCCTCATCCCTAAACCCTATCCATCTTCCAGATCCTCTTGGCCCAGATTAGCAGCTTCATAACATGGCTATTTGGGACCTAAGTATGTGTGGGTTGAGGGTTTAGGGTTTGGGGGTTGGGGGTCCTTAGCACCTAAGTAACCTTACACCCTGAACCCCGATGCCCAAACGTCAAACTCCGCAACTTCAAAACTCAAAGGCCAAGCCCTCACTCTTAAAACCCGCGCTCCAAATCCTGACCCCCACAGTAGCTCTTATACCTAAAAATTGAGTACCGGCTATACTTCCGATGAACTGTCATCCCATTACAATGAACCCCATTTTGCAATGCAAGCCCGTGTGAACTATAGTCTTAACTCCTGGTATCCCCCTTAATAGCCCTATAGTACTCCCCTGTATACTCCCTTTATAACCTCCCTTCAAGGAGTTTAGACTATAGTTCACGTAACCCTAGCATTGGGGTATAACTTGGAGCTGTTCCTAAAGGCCTGAAACCTTCAAACAGCCACCCGAGGAACGAGTCGAGCAAGGTTTGACACTCTGCAGCGCTACGAATCTCCTCATCTTACTCGCAAGGTCTAGGGTTTAGGGTTTAGGGTTTAAGGTTCGGGGATTAAGGTTTAGGGCTTCATAAGGATAAATTATGGTCATATAGGGATTAGATGTTGTTATATGGAGATTCTCGAGGGTTATATGTCATGTATGGGTTACGTGTTCTTGTTTTGGGATGCGAAAGGGTAATCTAGACATTATGAGGATTGCACGTTGCTGTGGGTTATTTAGGGAATATATTAGGTTCACGGATAAACCCACTATGGCCCTTTAGCGGGGCATGAGGGAATGGAAAAGACCAAGGGCATGAAATGGAAACAGGGTTAGGCGGATCCCTAATCGGGATTGTAGAAAAATGCAGAATCAAAGGAAACATCGAAAGGAGACAAGCAAGCAGCAAATGAAACCAATGACATGGAAACTCGGGTATGTAAGGTTCGGAGGGCTCAGAGGTTTACTTGCTGCTGGTTAGTAAGGAAAAGAAACTAGAAACAACTATTTAGGGTTTAGGGACTAGGGTCTATAACCCCTATATAGTCCCTGGAGACTCCCTTTTAGCTATATAACCCCGGTATTGTCTCCAGAGACTCACCAAATAGCCCATGTGTAACTCCTATATAGTCCCTATAGACTGCCCATATAGCCCGTATATGGTCCCTATGTAGTCCCTTATAGGGCTCAGGGTAGGGAAGAAGTGGAAAGAAACATGGAAACTGCCAGACTATTGGGAGTTTTTATTTAGGGGACAGGGTTTAGAGTTTAAGGATTAGGGTTTAGGGTTTAGAGTACAGAGATCCATTCGTACTTTCCCTACTACCACTGAGTAGGTTGGGTGTCCAGTCGCAAGCTAATCCAGGAACCACAGGGGGTTCTGTAGTTCTGTACAAGGGTTGGGGTGAAACATAGAGTTAGGTTACCGGCTTTTCCCCTGCAAACAAGGAAGACACCGCAAACAGAAACAGCTTCCCGGCGTGACTTGTGGTACATCCTTTGATCTCAAGTTCTTGGGCCTGCTGGGCCAGGGCCTGTGTGTGAAGATCTTCAAAAGTTGCCTTTCGGTCTAAGATATCTGGGATTTTGTTCTTGCTCATTTAGGATTTGCTTTGCAGTGCCGAAATGGAGCTCCAGCTTTCCTAATGGACAGGCAAGACTCCCACCTCCGTGGCTTTGGCACTCCGATGTCAACCTTAGAGAGCCAACAGGGGCTGAGGACCTCTAGGATTTACAGTGCTCAGGGCTGATGGGGATTCAAATTTTGTGGGGTGTTGAGTTTAGGGGCCATATGGCTGAGGCCTGCTGGGTTTTTTCAGTCTTATGCCCTTCTCTTCAGGGTTCCGAGTTGTCAGTTTAGGGCTTGTCGGAGTTTGAGGGGTTTGAGGTTGGGAGGTTTAGGGTTTACGGTTCAGGGTTCAAGGATCTGCCAAGCTGCTTTTTAGTATGGGTGGCCTTCGGGGTCCTGACACGATGCTTCTCTCCAGTAAATGGGGTAGAAATCTGTAACATGAACCCAAACACTTCAGGATTCGTTCTAGGTGTCTCCCTGAAAACACTACTGGCTACCTCCATGTAGAAAGTGAAATACCGTTTGATGGAGAAAATTCTGCATGACCCTATAAACCTAGACACTGGGAATTATAGCAGCTCATTATACTTAGGGTCATGCAGATGTTTGTCCATCAACTGCAAGATAATCTCACGCTCATCGACACGATTGAGAGGGGGTACCTAACATTATTTGTAAAGGCATTTGTAGTACAACAGCCCCCGAAATTACAATTGTTGCCGGACGTACTCGAGCAGTACAAGAAATATTTAGCGTTCCGCTGTGCCCTAACCTGGCCTGAATAGATTCAACAGACTCGACTACGTACTCCAACACCAGCAGAGACACGTCGACCTCCTCCAGAGTGTCCATCTTTCTCGTGCCGATGTGGTACAACATCGGTCTGGGATAGTCCAGCACTATCCTTGCGGCGTGCCACTCCGATAGCAACTCATGGGTTAAGGGGGTTATGTAGGGCTGTTATATGGGGTTATATTGGGGTTCTCCTGGGATAATGGAAAATGAAATGGAAGCTACTGTTTAGGGTTTAGGGTTCAGGTAGTGACACGAGGCTTCACGAAGCTTACAGAGCTTTAGCATTGAGGGTGCGTTTGAGCATGCGCGGCTTCCTCAGAGCCACCCCCATGTAAGCCTTCGTACAGTCCTTGTAGAGATGATCTGGTCCCTTGCAGCTAATAACATAATTCTGATGAAGCACAAACCCTGCAGGAGCCCACATGCCAAAACACTGGGGATTATGTATGGTAGCCTTAGGGCCATGGAAAATGTGGAGGAGCGTGAACAGCTTCAGCCGCCCTTTGGAAAATTGTTGCCCCTTCGGACGTGTGAAGCTTCATGCGTGTTTAGGGAGCGTTCAATCTATCTGCCTTGGCATTCCTGCAAAGCCAGCAGCAACGATCCTTGGTAAAGGTTGCTCTAGACTAGAGGCCTCAATACTCAACACTGACAAAGGTTTCAGCTCTACTACCTGCTAGAAAGCTAAAACGTTCGTCATGCTATTTCCCACATGGCATGCCCTGTCAAAAAGCCGACAAACCGTATAAGTAGCCTTAGTCCCAAACCTTTCTCAGCCCTCACCAACCCTAAGCCCTCCAAAGCCTTAAACCTTTCTTTCTCAATCCCAGGCCATCAACCCGAAACCCCAATCCCTGAAACTCACAGGATGACTGGCCTGAAATCCGGATGCACACGCTCGAACATGTAGCAGCAGCCTCCAGGCCAGGTTTGTGGGAAGGCCTGCGCCTATGTTATATCCGCACATACGTGTCGGTATGTACATGTCCATATCTACATACATGTACACACATATATATATATGTGAACATTTGTATGTGTGCATGTGTTAGTCTATTTTGTGTATATACACGCGAACATGTATTCAAGAAGGGATGGTGTTATCCATATTCTTATGTATGCACAAATACTTGTCACGTCTGTGTACATGTTGTACATGTTAGGGCCGTCAGGGCCTCTTACACTGGTTGGGAGCGGCTGCATTAAATACATGGGCTCTAAGGCTTAAAGTTTACAAAGTACGAAGAAGTTGGCGCGAAAGGTCTACAAAATGCACATGCTGAGAGCCGCAAAATATTCGCAAGAGACTCTCTTTGAGCAGTACCGCTTGCGCAGCCTCTTTGTGAAGCGAGACCGGGGTGGGAAGGAACCCCAGGAAACAAGACTCCTACCATGTTCGGGAGTAGAAGATGCTATGTAGGTTGCATGGGCTGCCTTGAAGTTTAGGGTGAGTATCTTTTGCGGGCCTGTATTCTTGAACCACTCCATAAGACACACTGTATACCCTAGCCGTTTGGCAATGTGGCCGCGCACCATAGTCTAGCCGCTTACTTTACACAAACCTGCAAACCCTACTGTAATTGTACCAATCTAGCTAACTCCGCAGCCCTAAGCCCTAAAGACTAGCCTAGCTAAAAACGCATTTCAACGGTTATAAAGCCATCAAATCCTGAACCCTAAGCCCTAGTAAGCACCAAACCCGACCAAGTCGGCAAATTACGCAAAACCAGTGCTATCTATTTCAGTAATACAAGTGGGATATAGGTTAGAACCTGGCTGTACCTTGGGTCTTTTCCTACCTGGAAAACCTGAAACCCTAAAAAAGAAACCTTACACTCAGGCCTGGATCCAACCGTGCGTAATCCAAAGAGCCTTGGGTGTCCAGTTCTGAAGCTTTGTAAGATTTCTGGCCTGGAATTGGCCTTGAGAGTATGGGGGCTAGTGTTTTCTTAGTTGTCCAGTCCCCAGGCCCCAAAAAGTTTAAACTTTTACTTTAGAAGGGGCGTAATATGCCCAAAAAGTTTAAAGTTTGCCTGTTGGACTACTGAGGTTTTGCAGGGATCAAAGGGAGGAATTGAACAGAAAATGGAAACTACGCTGAATAGGGTTGAGGGTTGGGGGCTTAGGATTTGCTAGCCATTTGGTGCGGTTAGGGTTTGTTAACTATTTGATGTGTACCGGGCTCTGTGCTACCCAGCAAGGTGAAGGTGAAGGCCTGAAACCCTAAGTCATAAAACATTCACTCCCTAAACCCAAAGAGTTTATGGTTTGGGGTTACCCTAAGATCCCTAAACCCAACAAAAAACACACACCCTAAATGGCAATACTTGCTCAACAACTCAGAAGCTGTTGGCTGCCGCCTGCGTGAAGAGCTGGAAGTTCCTTAAGCTACGGAACTGATGAGGTTCAGGATCGAAAGGCTTACCCTTAGGCTCTACGGACTCATAATGTAAGGATTCTGGGCACAAAAACCATACTATACAAGGCTGCTGGGCTAATTTCAGTCTTAAGGTTAAGGTCTTATTTACGAGTTTTTAAGGACTCGCGTTGCTTGGGGCTTATGAGATTTATAGAGCTATGTCCTAAAGAGCTATGCAGAGCTTAGGGTTTTGAGGTGTGCGGGGCTTGTAGCTGGGGGCTGTGGGGTGTTGTGCAGGAATATGCAGGAATTCTAGGTCGTAGGGCTCTAGGGCTCGGGATTTTGGTTTGTGGTCATACCAGCTTGCGATAAGCTATCCTTACTCTTCCTCTCCCACAAAGCCATTTGCGCTTCGTGTTTCCGGACCCAATTGTCTAGATCCCGGGCCCTAAACGTGAACCCTTCGCCCAACAACCTGAATCCACGAAAAGTGTACAGATTTTGAATCTAAACCCTACACCCAAACGAAAACCTAAACCCGTAGACCCTGCACCATCGACTTGGGCTTCGATCCCAAATCATAATGGAACCTCGGGACCTACACCCTGCAATCCGAGCTCAACACTGAAAAAGACCTCCTATAGATTTAGAAAAACTGCATTGGGCCATTTTGGGGGTCCAAGACTACTCTAAAGGTAGAAGTACAGAACACTAGTTCAAGACTCTGCAAAACAATAAGGATCTTGTGCGTGGTGTTTAATCTATTTAAAGCAGATCTCGATTGATTTACGAATGATTTCAAGAAGGTCCTAAGATTCAGGAGCTCAGATTTATGTGAAAGCTTGAGGTTTCAGAAGGCTCACTTACTTGGCTGCTTCGAAAATGAGAGTAGGAAGCTGATATTGAAACTTGATTTGCTTACTCAAGTTTATTGGGAGTTAACGGCTCAACACTACTTCCTGAGCTACCCCTTACGGAGCTTGCGTGAGAGGGTCTCTCTTCAGTTATAGAAAACCCCCTACCCTAGAACAATTATCTACTTCGAGCATCCCCA
>CAJNIZ010013925.1:87744-98135 GCA_905231905.1 Symbiodinium pilosum
AAATCTAACAACCCCACTGTGAGGCTGGGGAATAAAGGAAACTTATCATGGGAAGGATTTATCCAATGGTTTTTACATGTTTTAAATTACTTTGACTGGATTTTGACTTATGGAGACCTGGGTAGTCCCCAGAATGATGGGCCTCCCTTGTTCATGTAGGGGGGTGCCCTTTTTCTTGCAAAGCTCGGATTATGCCCTATAGTTACCCAAAACCTCTGCCCAAATGACCTGCAAGCCTAGACTTCAACTAGGGCTTATAGGCCTTAGGGTTTACGGTGCTTATCAAGTTTCGTCCTCCCCGTTGCCGCATACTTCGCCGTGTTCTCATGGACCTGGAGTCGTGTGCTTTGGTAGTCAAGACCCGGGGAGAATCGTGCACCGCAACGCCTGCAACCTTACCTAACCCCTATACAGGCGCCTACACATGTAAACTCCCACAGTATACCTACTTTCATTGGAACTCCACTAACAAAGATACCTCCTAATTCATTTGCCGCCTCAGTTCTCCCCCAACAACGCTTAGGCATGAAAGATCAACATCTTCAGCCTCTTCCCTACTACTCAGTGCCACGACTTAAGCGTGGGCTCAACGAAGGGTTCTGAATGCGCGTATATTCTTTGTTTCCAGCTTTCCAGATCCTTAGTAAGTCTTGGTTGGCCAGGGCCTAAGCAGATAGCCGCAACCAAAATGTGGTGGCGGAATGCGGCGGAACGATGGGGTAGCAAGAACGAGCCCGAGAGTAGCAGGGTGGTACCAATGCTAATGGTTGCAGTCTATACAGTCCAGTATGCCATGAAGAAACTCAGCTTCAATCTTAAATCGTCGGGAACTTAAGGAGGAACTGGTATTTCATACACCTCAAATATCTGCAACTCAATCACCTTCAAACGGGGCTGTGAGGAACCCTCTGAAAATCTCAAGAAAATCAAAATGGCACAGAAAACAACTGTCAGATCCCATAATTGGTTTGCGTACAAACCCAACTTGCTTCTATCACCCCAGAACACTGCACATACTTCTTAAACATAGGGACTCCCCAAAAAGGACCCGGACCAATGTCTTCATTCAACAAACGACAGCGAAAAGTAAGAAACCCAGCTATCTGTATGGGGCACGATCATACCTCCAGCTAGGATGCAAAGCCCGAGGCCCTGCACCCCAAGCTTTCAAACCCTGAACTCAACGGTTGACTGGCAACGTCCTGCATGACCCTAGCAAAGTACATAAGATGTTGACAGTTCCTTGCTTTAGGTATATCTTACCACTGCTTTGTAGGGAAATAGCCCCCATATAATTTATCCCTATATAGTATCAAATAGTATATTCCCTTATTCCCTATACTACAGTAAGCCCTAGTAAGACATGGGTTCATGCAGGATTTCGTCCATCAACACAAACTCTAATCCCTGACCTGTCCAAACCCCTGTTTCAGAGCACCCCGATAGAACCCATTCACTGCTAGGGGCTACGAGGGAATAAGGGAACAAATTATATTATACAGGGATTTTGTAGGGATTCTATTCCTTTACTCCCCACGAACCACCAATAAGTTATTGCAAGGGTACCGTTTCCTAGTTCCTTCGCCTCCTCCTCAGATCGTAGTTTCCTACCTTACGACTACTACCTCCAAAAAACGCAGGGTATCTGCAAACCCTAAACCTTTGAAATTCCGCAGGCTGCGCCTTCAACGTCCGATTGCTCGCCAGGCGCCAGGAGCCTCCGAGGCCCAAAGTGCCGAGATGCCGAAATTACAAGTTCATAGTCCCCCTTAAGTAGACACAAATTGTTTTGGGTACATTACAATAAGATCCCCATATACACCATATGCTATCTACTTAAAGGGGACTATCGGGTTTGGGGGGGGGGGGTAGGGGCTTATGAGGTTTAGGGTGATACGGTCTAAGCTTTGGGCGTAGGGTCACGGTTTACTGGCTGAACCCCTTAAAGCAAATTCCAGTGCAAGAAATAAAGTAGTTTTGTGGCGGCTTTCCACCTGAAACCACCATCTGACGTGAAGCCGCATGAGATCACTATAACGTGCCCTAGAGACACTTCAACACTCCCATGGCCCAAGCAGAGTGCAAGGAAATCCAAGATGATGGTGGCGCTAGCCCTAAACACTGACTTTTGAACCCTCAAGGCAAGACATGTAAGATATATGTAGACAACTGTTCTCAACTTGGGGGGGTCCGCCGAACTAGTAGGAGGAAATACACATAATGAATGACCAATTAATGAAGGAGTACATAATGGCTTTCAAACAAACACAAGCACTTCTTGCAAGGCGCTTAGGACAGTTTGCTGACCTCTGCATATAAATATCTCAGAAAGTGTAACACTGCGGTCACCACAAGAAGACATGCAACGCATTATAAGCAAGCGGTGGACATTATACAGGAACAACACACAAACAGCAACAACGTCCATGGCATCGTCACAATGAGGCGAGTTCCCAGGATAAAAGCCCGTATGCGCAGCAGATGGGGTGCATGCAGCCTCCAGGACATTGTACGGTACACCCTTAACCCTGCATCCGAGTTCAAAAGCTTCGGTAAACGTAAGGATCCTACAGTAGGGGTACAAATTTCCGCAGAGAAGGGGGATTCGGTAAATCAAGCCCTGCTTGGGAATCCTTTGTCTGGCTTTTGGCAGCCTTCAGGATGCCAACGGTACTGTAGTTGCCAGTATGGAGGTTATAACTATATGAGCCATATTCTAAGCTGCTAGTGTCCCCCTCAATAAGCACTATACTTCTCCGCCATATAATCCCCTATATAACCCCCTTCAAGGAGTTTTAGACTACAGCTCATATAGGATGGTGCAAGATTTTCTCCATCTACAAGACCCCGCCTTCAAAGAAGAAGAGCTTCATCAAGTTGCCATCCACCTTCTCCTGAAATGGCGAGCTGATGGGAGGGATTACAGGAAGCCCCTCTGGCTAAAAAATAATCCTCATAGCCTGAATTATTCGATATTCCCCTCTTGAACGTGGCAATATATTGAGAATGTTGATCCTTGAGGGGTAGGAGGTTGTACGCATGATTTTGGGGAGTGGTATAACTGGCCGACCAAGGGTAACCCGCAGCGCTCAAAGGGCTACCACGACAAGGGCCTATAGAAGCCTGAATAAATGTTCAAATTCGATTCTCAAGACTGGTGGCTTCGGGATTGCAACGGAGGCCACAGGAAGCAACATATCCCGAAAGGCAGAAACACCCTTAAAGTAGTTCTGAATCAGAATCGCATCAGCTTTCCACCAGATACACATCAGGATCCAAGGCCCCTGTCGTGAAGCTAGCGTAAACCTCCCATGCTATATAAGATTTTACAAATAAGCTGCTCAAACACCACATATGATCCTACACATGCAATCCCTACAGTAGGGGCCCTGACCTTGGGAAATCCCGAAGCTCTGAACCCATAATTAAGAACTCAATCTGGACCCCATAAGAAAAAATCCTAATCTTATGTAGAGGCGGTCCACTTCTTACTGTTTTTCTTAAATCACCATGCCTGCTGCACTTCCCATATGTCCTTACCTTTAGATGGATCTCAGCTACCTCACATGTTTGGCATAGGGCACCCAGAACCGGAACAGTAAGAGTATGAACAGGGGTACATTGTGACTCTTATATGAGGTTATATAGGGCTGGGAAATACAGCGAAGGAATTTAGGGCTCATGTCGTACAGTTTGTCAAGACACTGTTTATACTCAAATTCCTGCATGACCTTGGCATGCTAGAACACCGCAATTTCCAGGACATAAGATACCTATATTACCCCAATATACCATAGTAGCTTCCATTTTCTTTTCCATTACCCCAATATAACCCCAATATATTATAGTAGCTTGGGTCCTGCAGGGGCTTTCGTGTCAAGTGCATGGACTGTCTATTTTCTGCTGGTGCCGGCCTCTGCTAGGGCCGTTGTCCAGTCGATGGAATCAGCATGGCGCTCGCCACGGTTCCAGAACCTCATCAACCCCCTTCTACCGAAGGCTCGAGTTGCAAAGGACGAAAAAAGGGCTGCTTGGTAGTGGTAATGGTAGTGGTGGTGGTGGTAGTAGTAGTAGTAGCAGCAGCCGTAGCAGTAGCACTAGCACTACGTCAGCCCTCGAGCGCTGCTGATTTATGCTCCCCGGAGTGCCCCTGAAAACTCTTTCGCCTACAACGACTTGTGTTCTCTTGAAAGAGGGCCTTGTGGAGTTCCATGAAAAATTGCAGCCCCACAACACGAGCAGCCAGCAAAGAACAGCTCAAACCTTTTGCCTGTCCTCAGGAAGCTTTAGGGTTTAGGAGGTCTTTTCTGAGGTCAGTGCGCAGAACTGACAATTTGGAGATGCTCCATCTCAGTAATTGCCACTAGTAGAGACCCTATACATTCTACTTTGCCTCGACATCTCCATCCAGACTTTCTTCTGGTTGCTAAGTATCCTATACCCCGTATTTTTCCTCAAAGGTACGTGATCCAGACCCTCTTGCACGTACCAAGGGCCCTTTGTTCGGCAAGTGGCTTGTAGAACGGCAGGCAGACTGGTCCTTGGACGCTGCTGAGAGCAGGGGTTCTTGTGTGTAGCAGAGGGCTATTGAGAGTAGCGCGCGGCTTTTTTTATGGATGTTTCAGGGTGAAGGAAAGGGTTGCTTGGGTTAGCGTCCCAAATCTGTATTTATCTGTGTGGGATGCATTCGTTCATTCCCTTGGCCCCCACGAGCACAAGCAAGTCTTGGACGACCAATGACTTGCGCGAAGAATCTGGTCTTGCAGTGGGGTTGCTGTATTGGATATATACAAATATATACAGATAGGGTGCATATTGGGAAAATGGAAAAGAAAATGGAAACTACTATTTAGGGTTGTATACGTGGTCTTGAGCTTCTGTATAAAACAAACCCTGGGATTTCAGGCACGACAAGGAACCTGGAGTCAGTGTATGGGGTTTCGAGCCAAGTATCTTCCAGAAGACTTTGCATAGATGGTCCCTCGGTTCTCCCGCAAGATCTGCGCCTCCTCCGAAAAACGGTGGAGCAGCTTGTCCCTAGGGCGCCAGTTACCTGAATAATGGGAACTGGGTTCTATATACCCTATAGTTACAGAGCCCAGTAACCTACTATTTAGGTAACTGGAGCCCTAGGGTGTGCTACCCCAAAATCATCTACACGCTTTCGGACTCTGATCCGTAGCCTCAAGGCATAACAAGCCCGTCGTGGTAGGACTCTTGTAAGTGGTAAAAATTGGAAGGCTTTGGGTCATTGATGGATGGGGATTTCATGAGAGAAATCCGTTCAAGGGGCAAGTTCCGGGTTCAGGCTTTAAGGTCTTATGAATCAGGCTCGCAGATGCTCTAAGGTTAGGTGGACCCCCCCCACCCTTTAATAGTTACTGTAAGGGATAATCTGGATTTTATTGGTCTTATTATATTCCTACTATATACAATTGCAGGGTGGAGGGGGTCCGCCGAACTCTAAGGTCTATGAATCAAGGAGCAAGTGTTGAGCTGCAGTTATCGTGAGGAGGTTGGGGCTTCAGCGCATATAGTCGCTACGGCGCCGAGGAGGCCAAGTGGGGTTAAAATGTTCCTTAACGAAGACCAGCAGTCTTCTTCCCATGTTGGGAGGTAAGCATTCCCAAGCCACACTGCCCTCATGCAGCCCCGGGGCACACAGAGAGAGTAGCGGCATGCACTACATGGACCTGGACCCCAAGCCTCAATCAGAACTAGTTAGGCAGATTACAAATCAATAGTGCAACGCTAATTTTTGCCAAAAACCATAAGCCAAGCAAACCACAAGGTGGGTAGTCATGAGGTGGGGGTCACTTGAAGGATCCCCATATGGCCCCATCAGCCTTATAGGACCCTTCTATGGAGCCACCCTACTGAAAGCTACCCCTCTGGGAGTGCCCTTCCATAAGGAGCTTTCCGCTAGCTACCTTGGACCCATGGTGCTGAGCACGCAACAGATAACCCTATGTAGGCCAAGGCTAGAAGGACAGTTGTTTTAGAGTTCGAGGTGGGCTAGCCTACTAAATCCCAAGCCCCTGGGCCCCAAAAACCTACACTCTAAACCCTAGACCCGAACCCCTAAACCCTTTACCGATTATGACCCCGCCCCATCTCCTTGCCCTGAGACCAGAGCGGATGACTATGGCTGGCCGACACGATGCAGAGTTCATCATCCTCCTGGCGCAACTTGTTAAAGATATACAGCGCTATCCTATCCATATATGTGCGTGCATGGTCATGTAGCCCAATAGTGAAGAATGAAATAGAAAAGATCATGGAAACTCAAATTGAACTGGGTTGTATGTATATGTGGGGTTTAGAAGCTTCAGGGTTTCCAAGAATGAGGGTCCTTTTTTTCGAGGTACTATTAGTAAGGGTTATAGTGTGTGGGGGTTGGTTAGTGCGGTCCCCCCAGGAGCTCGGTATCAGTGGAAAACGTTGCTGAAGGTTGTGTAGGGTTTCGCCCATCCAACGTATGATATTTGAAGTTACATACTAGAAACTCCTTATAGGTCTAATAACCCATCACGGTAGGCTGAAATAAGAAGAGGAGAGGCATTCTCCAGTGGCAAAGCATTGTTGGCGCGATTTCGCATGTCGATTTCAGTGCTTGCTATACAGCCTTCACCCTAAACCCAGAACGTAATGATGCGAAGCCTGAAGAGATATTATGACGGCTTCTGGAAGTATAGCATGGCACGCCTTAAGAAAAAGGCGGAGGAGTAGCGTGCAGGCCTCTCACCTGAGCCGTCCTAGGCCTTCGCCGTATCTTGAGGCTCCAAATTCTCCATGCAGGAAATATCTTTAGACTTTGGGGCCCAATGTCGGCGTCATTTTTAAACTTGGAGCGCCTGGGCTATACCTTCTCAGCCCTGGAGCCAGAAACGCTACGTCATCCCTTGGGCACTAGTCCCTTCCATGGAGAGTGCGCTGACCAATAATTACCACCCTTGATGTTTCATGGGCCCCCATTACGATTGGGCACCTTGAGGGCATAAACATTGAACCCTAAATCCTAAACCCTCACATTATTAAAAATTTCCACGGTCTTTTCCATTATCCATATAACCCCAACATAACCCTAATCTCACCGGAATGGGTACCTATATCCCCGAAATCGGGACGGGATGGGGATGTTTAATCTTCTGAGGGGGAAAGAATTAACAAGTCGTGCGGTGCGCTCGAGCTTAACGGTTTTGTAGGGCGTGTACTGCAGTGTAGGGCTTATAGGGGGTTTGTCGGGCATATGCTTGATGGACCAAATCCTACCCAAAGTATGTAACCTATCACACTTTCAGGGCTGAGGTATTTATCCTAAGGCCGGAATTCGCCCCTCAACAGTATGGCTCTGAAAGTGCTTTCCCTAGGGCGCCAAGTCTATGAATAATACCGTACCTACATTGGTCCACAAATTCTACAAATATTTCCTGCCAACCCAAAGCCCAAAACCCTAAGGTTTGTAGGGAGTAGGACAACCACTCCTCGACTTCCAGTCGGTAATGCTTCACCAACTTTTCGCGCCTCTCCTGGACATCATGTGGGTGGGGCTTCGTTTTTGGGCCCTCATTATAACACGGCCTCAAATATGCAGGTGCAGGATATCCTCAAAAAGAGCTTAATTCTGACAACCTTCCATGAACTTTTTGGTGTAGCGCATTGAATGATGGGCCTCGGGTTGAGTGTCGGGAGTTTGGGGTTTGAGCCGGTTGACAAGACCTACCTTTCATTGTAGAAGTGCTTGACAAGGGGCTCCTTCTAACTGCAGAAATCTACACAGCCAAATCCCTGAACCTCTCGGAAATCTAATCCTGCACACCTACACCCCTGAAACCCGGCACTCTGCATGAGAGTCAACCTCTAAAAACCTGAGCCCCAAGCCCGAAAAGCCTGAACTCTGAACCCTAAGCTCTTTAAAACCTCAAACGCTAAACCCTAACCCCAGCAATTTTGAGCCCTAAGCCTTCGGAAAACTTAGGCTGCCATATAACACCTCAAATCATGAAGCAAAAGCCCTATCCCTAAACCCCCCCCTAACCCCTCTAAACAACAAACCCTATAAACCCTAAACCTCAAACCTCTCTCCTCCCAGGTGGTCAAGCTGGGATCCTCCCAGAGAGCCTGCAGCGCCAGCTTCCGTGCAGGGCCCGGCATTCCCGGTTGACTAGACCTCGGCTCCTTCGGGTTTACGGTTCAGGGCTTTGGGTTCAGGAGTTGGGGGTTCAGAGTTTAAGGCTTATAGGGGTTCGGGGTCCAGGGATTCGGGTTCAGGGCTTAGGCTTTTGGCCCTGAGATCACGGTTTACCAAATGGGCGCAATGTTTTACAGCTTCAGGGTTACGTAGGACGTGTAAGCCTTTCCTCAACAATTTCGGGCTGTTATATAAGGTCCCAGGGCTCAGGGTTTGGAAGCGTTAGGGTTTGCCGAACGCATTTCAGTGGTTTTGGGCTGAACTATCCCCGCGAGCCTGGCATATAACATGGAAACCTGAATTCAAGCAATATTACACGAAATCCAAAACCCTAAGCCCTAACTAGGCCCTAAACCCTAGCCCTAAACTTTAAATCCCAGACCCGAAGCCCTGAACTTTCATCTGCTTTGCCAAGCTGCCGCCTTCCGCGGCTTCGACTGCGGCTTCGGCTGGAGCTTTTGCTTGTCAAGGCCCTGGAAAGACCAAGTCATAGAGCTTTGCCCAAAGGGTCTATGTAGGTATATGGTATACACTTAGGGCCAAAAGGGGTTCCCATATACCTACTTCAAGGGCTAAGTATATACCATATAGCTACATGGACCCTTTGGGTTGGGTATTGGGTGTAGTGGGGGGCTTCGTGTTTACACATTTAGGCGTCAGGCTTTTGGTAGGACCTAGGGTTTATAGTAGCTCTTAGGTTTACAGGAGGGCTTAGGGCATAGAGTAAGGCTTGTAGGGTTTTTCGTAGGGCTGAGGGTTGACAGCAGGCTCGATTAGGCTCTATAGTATATAAAGCTTATTGTCTGTTACTGTAGTCTGTTATAAGGCTTATAGGGATTGTAGCAGGGCTGGTTTATAGTAGAGATTAGGTTTTTCCGTAGGCCTCATGGACTTAGAACTTTGGCCTCAGAATGTAGAGCTTAGGATCTAGCATGTGGGATTGAATGCCTGGGGTTTGCAATTCATGCGGTTGATAAGGCCCAGGCTGGTCTAATCCTTAGGGATTAGGATGGCTATATATGGTTTAAGATTAGGATTAGGGGCTTGGGATTTAGAGTTTACGCTGTAGGGTGGGGTGCAGGGCTACGGGTCCGAGATGGTTTCGGGATTAGGGTCTAGGATGGTTACGGGCTTAGGGTTTGGGAAACGGCTTCTGTCCCGCCTCTGAATTCTGAAGGAGCAAGTAGGCTGCACTTCTGGCGATCATTTTCCATTTTTGTCATGATGCGATATGATGAACACGTGACATGGGCAAATCTCAAAACTATGGGCCCCTTTTGGTTCTGAATTGTATTGCGGCACCTAATACTTAGAGCTACGAAAACGGATCCCTAATTTGGGGAACTCCCCATGTAGCAGACCCAAGCTCAACGCACTTCTTGGGCTCCAACATTAATTAGTCAGTCGCATGTTAGAAAACTGATTTGGGAAGATGCGTTTTCGTCTCGCTGCAGCTCTTGCCCTTAGATCCCAAACCCCAAGCCCTGGCCCCAATCTCTTGTAGAAAGTACAGAGAGGATGCAAAATC
The DNA here is from genome assembly GCA_905231905.1 of Symbiodinium pilosum. Classification (NCBI taxonomy): domain Eukaryota; class Dinophyceae; order Suessiales; family Symbiodiniaceae; genus Symbiodinium; species Symbiodinium pilosum. Next base: position 97,464 of record CAJNIZ010013925.1, read on the forward strand.
CATGCCAGCTTCAAGAAGGGCAACTTTCAACCCTACATGCCCCCCCCCCTCACACCCTAAACCCTGGAACCCCACACCCACAAAGCCACGTCCGTTAAACTAGCCGCAGAACTTGCGCAAAAAGTCCTTGGAGAGCATGCAGCACCTCGCGCCCTTGGCGCAGGCACGGCTTCCAGCCACTCCCTGCGAAAGGAGCTGGATATGCAAATGTCATGGTGGGATTTCTCAAAGCAGGGATACCTTCCTAGACCCTCCTCCACTTACTCTATGTAATCCTGTTGAACTCTGTAAAATCACTATATAACTCCATATAACCCCTATCCAAGTACATATAACTTCCTGTTTTAGCACTTCTGCGCGCGTGTGGCGAAGATCGGGGTTAATTAGGGCTGAAGAGGAATGAAAGAAAGGCGTACCTCAGAGGTAGCTCATGTGTTGTAGGCTGGAGATATAAGACTTAAGGGCCAGAAGCTCATCTAACAATGCTTACCTCCCCCTTTAACCACTCTTCTGCATGACTTCTGCCTGGGAGGGTCGTCCAGAGAACCGCCGTACTCGTCCACGAAGTCCTGGAGTGCGAGTTTCTCCCATTGAGTCCCTGGAACTACCCGAGAACCTCCCACTAAAGAAAAGATATGACACCTCCAGAAAGGCCACAATCCAAGGCAGAAG
>CAJNIZ010013936.1:264-14913 GCA_905231905.1 Symbiodinium pilosum
CTAAACCCTAAACAATAAACCCTATAAACCCTATAAACCTAAAAAACCTATCAACCCTATAAACCCTAAACCCGAAACCGTCCTTCGTCCCCATTGCCGTTGGCTGGAACAGGGAAGGCATCCTACTGGATCCGAGGGTTATGAGGGGACGGATTAGGGATTTGGGTTTAGGGTTTAGGGTTTAGGGATTAGGGTTGAGGTTGTAGGGTTTAGGGTTTAGGGTCTAGGGATTAGGGTTTAGGGATTAGGGTTTAGGGATTAGGGTTTGGGGATTATTGTTTGGGATTAAGGACTCAATTAAGGTTGGGGGTTTAGGGTTTAGGGGTTTTGGTTTTAGGGATTTGGGTGAGTGTAAGGGCCCGAGTTTAGGGATTAGAGTTTTGGACTGCAGGGCCTCAAGCTTAAGATGTCATGTAGGCTTTTTACGGCTTTAGGGTTCATAAGCTTCTGATAGACTGAAGGCTTCCAAGCTTGTATAATGCCCCTCCACCCAGTAGCAGTTGGATACTACTCATAAATAGTGGCCGATGTTTAAGGCAAAAACCCTAAACCCTCAAACCCTTACTAGAATCCTCGGTACCCTAGGAATAAACAAAGACCAGTCAAGTAAGGAACCCCAGAAAGAGGAATGAGGAAACTGGGCGTCACCCTAAACCCTATTATTCCCTAATCCCCAAACCCTGAAATTTCCCTTGGAACCCCATTACAAAGAACCTTAAGCCTTGAAATTCGCCCTCTTACACACTTTTACTGGGTGGGTCCGTGCACAACCGGGAGCTGTCAATGTCAAGCATAAAACCGGTTGTCCCTCCAAACCGACTCAGGTCACATTTAGATGGGTTTAGGGTTTAGGCGAGTTAGCTAAAGGGATATACAGGATTATATAGGGATATACAAGGATACGCATGTAGGTGGTTCAGGTTGAATATGTGTTCCGGGAGGTTATACGCGTACGTAAGGGACTATGATCACTAATGCTAACCATTTACTGTTTGGTTGTCAAGGAACTACATGAAGTGACTATAATACGAAACCTCATTATTCACTGTACCCATATTCTGGTAACTTGAATTAGGTTACTTAACAGCAACCCACTTCATGTCCCCGTTCCCAGGTCACCTTATACACAAAATAAACCTTTACCTGCTGGTGCTTAAGGCCACGGGGGCAGTGCATGCGTCTAGCCCTAAACCCTAAACAATAGATACTACTCGGCAAGATGATATGAGCTATAGCTAATTTAACTCCTAGTATCCCCCTTAATAAGCCCTGGAATAGTCCCCTATATAATCTCCTATATAACCCCATTTAAGGATCTTAGACTACAGCTCATATGAGGATTGCGACTGCACGTCCTCAGCCCATGTATTCCCCCTCCTGTTCGATAGCTTCGAGCCCGAATTGACCCCAAGCAGGTGCACTGCACAGTTTAGAGCGATGATTAATGGACCTCTCCTTTTTAAAGGCCTTAATATTAGGATCCCGATTATAATCCCTATTAAGGTAGGTGGTTTATTAATGAGGGGTCTACATTATAGACTTCAAGCCCAAGATGAGTACTGCGTTGCTTCTCGGCGTGGGGTTCAGCGCTAAAAAGTGGCTACTTTGAGGGGCGCTGGAGGTGGGTAAGTAAGCTTTCACTTCATGGCCCGAATAATGACTGAATAGCAACTCAAAACCCTAAACCCTAAACATCCCTGACACTGTTGCCACTTCAGGTTCCCTCAAATCGGAACAAAAAGCAAAAACTTACAACGCCGGTTCTCAAGCCAACCTTAACCATCTAGCCCTAACCCCATAATGACAGTCATAAGGGCCATTATTGTACATACTTTAGGAGTCTAGGTACATCCCAAAGCCTTATAACCCTCTAATTTAGATCCTTGCTATTTCTTGGTTAGGGCTCTCAGTACGAGCACCCCGGAAGGTACTACAGTGTTGGGTCTAGGCCTATAAAATCCCTGAACTCTCTAAACTGGAAATCTGAAACCCTAAGTCCTGACCCTAAACACAAAATCCTAAATATAGACCCCAATATACTACAGTCCTTATTAGGGACCCCCAAAATGGTACCCCCAATTTTGGGAAGCCCCCACATAATCCCTTAAACCCTAAACCCTAAACCCTAAATCCTAAACCCTAAACCCTAAACCCTAAATCCTAAACCCTAAACCCTAAATCCTAAAGCCTAAACACTAAACCCTAAATATATAATCCCATATAACACCCCCTAAAAAAAGGTCCTCGAGATCTTCTAGGATGCCAAGAAAACTCTGAGCACTCAGAGGCTTGTTGGTTTTGTTGCCTGAGAGCCGTTAAGGGCGATATGGTGGTATAATATAGGGGTATAATATAGGGTTGTATAGGGATAATGGAAAAGAAAAATGGAAACTACTGTGTAGGGTTGAGAAATTGGGGATGCGGAGGTTTGGGGTGTAGGGTTTCTCAGGGTCCACACTAGTTTTTGTTGTGACAGCGATGCACCACATATACTATTAGAAGGCAGCAGAAACTTTGTACGTCGCGCGTGTGCGCAGTCTGCAGAGACTGACGAAAAGACTCTTATCTATCAGGTGTTTAACACCTGAAAGGTCCCTTCCCACGTAATCTAGGTGGTGGTTGGTAAGGGTGAGGACTTGTAAACCAACATAGTCTAGGATAATCTCTCGACTTGGATTTGGCGCGCCTAATTCTGGCAGGGAAGCAGGGTAGAAATACACCCAAATACTACACGGTGAACGGGGTCAGAGGTGGGGATATGGGTTCATACTGTTTGGGAGGCGAGAGTGGGCTGTCTCTCTCTCTCTCTCTCTCTCGCCCCTCTTTCGTACTCTCTGTTGCGTGCCGCGTGAGGAGGTATACTTTTGTGCCCATACATCTTCAAAGGCAGGAAAAGAAGTATCTACCATCAAAAGGGAGGCTGGATGAGGGAGAAGTCATCACTGGCGAAATGGGGGACTGGCGCATCCTAAGCCTGGTCTTCTAGCACAAATGGCTACAGGAAAGGTGTTGCAACCCCCAAATCCTCAAGACCCCAAATAACCTTATATAACCCTATATAACCCCATATAAACCCTATATAACCCGATGTGGTCTTGCTTCTGTCGCCTAAACCCTCAACCCAAACCTCCAAAGCCTGTCTAGTGGTGTGGAACCAGGATACTACAGTACCAACTTAGATGGGTCTGCTACAGTAGTAGCCAAGGTTATATACAAGAAGGTTATAAAGGGGTGATATGGAGATTTCGAAGGAATTACTCACCCAGCTGGCAATTTCCCTGGTCGTCTGAGACCCTAAACCCTAAACCCTAAACCCCTAAACCCTAAACCCAGGTTGCAGAAATACCGGCAAACAGGGGTCCCATCATGCACTGGTGGTGCTATTGGCGCGAATTTCAAACCCAGATCAGGGCTCATGTCATCTTCACGTGGTTTAGGGTTTAGGCATCAGGGTTGAAGGTTTAGGCTTTAGGGCCTAAGGATAAACACGTGTAGTCCGTAATATTACCCGTATTACAGACTGCTACTGGGCGGGGGCAGTGCCAAAAGGTACCCTTCCTGACGAGGGGCCAAACTGCGACCTTTGCCACTCAGTGGCCCTTGGGTCGTACTCAAACCCAGACCCCCCAAAAGGATTATAGGGGTCTATATAGGGGTATATAGGGTTTAGGGTTTAGGGTTTAGGATCCAAAAAATGGAACCCCCCCAATATGAACCCATTACTACATTGGGGTAACTAGCGGATTATTAGGGGGTTCCATTTTTTGGATCCTTTAGGTGGTCTGGGAAGCGTCCTTCATTGGCTGCCTTCTTTCCACCACCATTGCCTTGTCCTCCTGTGGATCCTCCAGACCCATCTCCATTCCAGTTCCACTGGGATGCTTGGGATGCTTGGCCAATATATTCTTGCCATCCTGACCAGGTGCCAGCTTCCGCAGGGCACATGGGGCCTCAACCCTAAACCCTAAACCCTGAACCCAAAACCCTTAAACCCCAAAACCCTTAAACCCCAAGCCCTGAGCCCCTAAGATTCCTGGTATGGTTGGGGTTCGATTAACATTCCCTCCCCAGACCCCCTAAAGGTTCCAAAAAATGGAACCCCCTAATAATCCCCTAGTTAGCCCAATGTAGTTAGGGTTTAGGGTCTAGGGTTTAGGGTTTAGGGTTCATACCGGGGGCGGGTTCCATTTTTTGGATCCTTTAGGGGGTCTGGGTCTCAGTCAGTCCAGAGCCTTGGCATCCCTACACCCATACTTAAATGGGTGCGTGCAGATTTATATGGAGTATATTGGGGCATCATAGGGTTTAGGGCTTAGGATTTGGGGTTTAGGATTTAGGGTTGAGGGTTTAGGACTTAGGGTTTAGGATTCAGGGTTTAGGGTTAAGGGTCTAGGGTCTAAACTCCTTAAAGGGGTGTTATATAGTGGATTGTATAGGGGAGTATGATAGGGGTTATTAAGGGGGATACTAGGAGTTCAGACTAGAGCTCACAGGGGGTTTAGAGGGGTGTACCGGGCTATATAAGGGTTTGAAGGGGTGTGTGTGGGAGCATAAAGAGCTTAGGCCTCAGAGCTTGGCGACCCAATGCAACCCGTTCTACCCAGATTTACTCCTGACGTAGTGAATTTCCAGCCCATCTGAGTACCCCCTAAACTGCTGAACTACGGTATGAGCCCTAGAATGTGTTTAATGCTTATGAAAATTTGTGGGGAGTACCTGCAGCCCTAAACTTTCTGGTCCTTGTAGGGGACGGGGGAGTGCAGTCCTATTTAGGGTTTAGGGTTTAGGGTTGAAGGATACTGCCATTCTCCTCTTGAGCACCAGAACGCAAAAGCCCTTACCCCCAGCCCCTACGCCTGCAAGCCCCAAACCCTACACCCTAAACCCTTAACCCCAAATCCTGAACTCTAAACCCAAAGCCCTGAATAATGAAAACCCTCATTTAGCCTCAACCCCTAAACCCTAAACCCTAAACCCTAAACCATAAACAACTCTACCCTGGGGCTCCACACCCCAGAAATCGTAGAAGCCGTGGAAAGGCCCCGCCATCTTATCCTGTGGGAAGGACTTCCACCTAAAATCACTTCCCCTAATAACGAGCCCTCCCACTCCCGACAATATGATTTGGAGTTTAAGGCTTAGAACTAGTAATAACCAGCCAACCAGGATGTACGGTGCGGGCTCAGGTGGCTCAGCTGGGTCAGCTGGGTCAGCCAGTTTGACAGGTCATGAGGTTCTTTGAACGAGAAATCCACAAAGAGGGTAGAATGAGCCTCTTGGCGGAGGCCACAGAAGTAATGATCCCAACCACGGGTCCCAACATAGACGAGAGGGTAAAGAAGTTTTTGGGTTGGGTCCCACGGGGGTGTTTGTCTTCGAACTTGAACACCAACAGAACAATCGAGTTCTGAATGCCTCTACTCTTGAAGCCTACTTCGCTAAACCATCACCTATATGATTATATAGGTGAGTATTTCGCAAATTAGGCTATACCATTCCTGCATAACTTCTGGAACTACAGTGGAATGCACCCCCAGGCCGATTGTTTGTCATGGCGGCTGCTTTGAAGTGGTTGAGGTCTATGCAGTTCAATGTGGGCCGTATGGAAATAGGAGTCCGCCGACATCTGCGTAGATGAGCCCCAAACCCTTCTCCCGAAACTCTAAACAGCAACCGTGCTACAATCCCCCAAGCTAAGATGGGAGCCCGTACTGCCCCCTCGAACAGCACAATATGCTTTGCAGGACACTTTGAGCTTCCATGATAGTGGAAACCAAAATTCTCCCAGAGGGTCCATATATACAACTACTAGGGAATTAGGCCCCAAAATACCATACTATAGAAGGAATTATGGGCCCCAATTCCCTAATGGTTGTATATGTGGACCCTCTAGGTCTTAGAACTTAGCGTTTCGGCTTTAGGCTTCAAGGTTTAGGTCTGGGTTTGCTGTCGCTCAGCAGGGAGTCAGCGAACTGACGTGCATGACTACACCCCTACACCCTAACGACCCAAAACCTTTGCCCAACCCCCTAACTGCACTTCAGCCTACACCTCAAACTCTAGGGTTCAGGATTTGAATTCCTGTATAAAAGCCGTAAAGCCCCTTTTCCATTTCATGTTCTATGTTCGTTTCCATTCGTTTCTCCACTACTGGCAAGTACCTCAGTTGTAATATGGGGTTTGAATAGACTGGCTACCCCAACAATGGAGAATCACACTGTAAAACAAGAATACTACATGGAAACCATGTCATTTAGAGGTCAAGATTTGGGGCCGGATTTCTTTCAGCCCAATTACCGTCTTGATGGCCTGCTCTAAACCGACTCTAAACCCTATAAACCTTATTAAACAAAATCCTAAACCGCAAGCCAAAAATTCAAGGCTTAGGCCGCCTACCTAACGTGTGGCATTCATCTCGGCACCTTGTTTTCAACCTCCTGCGGCGCACACCTGTTGGTAAGGTTTCGGGACTTTTTGCCCCCTAAACCCTAAACCGTTCAAGTAATCACGCCAAAAGACTTGCCCCGATTCTGACTCTACCCACGGCACTCTACTTGGGTACCATAGCAGGCATGCCTATACTCAGAATCTCTGAAAAGCTCGTTTTCCTTGGGGGTGGAGTGCCCTATGTATGCGTAACGTAGGGGCTGAAACAATTGGAATAGGTGAGATATTGTACTTTGTCTATATATAGCTTATTTCTAGATGCAAAAAAATGTAAAGGAGTACTGCTGATAGCTGTTCAGACTTCTACATTAAGCCACCCAATGAACTCCAGTATTGGCAATTCCTCAGGCTTCTAAACACTAGCCCCGGAACCTGGTCTTATCTATACGTCTACATAATCCTCATGAATCCCTAAATGCACCACCGCCTAGCAACCCTGCATGCCCCTGTATACTCCTTGAAAACGCTTTTTGAATTGGTCCGCCGCAAGTCGTTGTTCAAGCTTCTCCGTTTATCCCTACGTACCTAAACCTTGATGATATGAATATACGAGTAGGGGTTTCCCAAAATTCGGGGTGCCTTGTTAGGGGTTCCCATATTAAGGATTATAATGTGTTGGGGTTTGCATTGGGGTCCCCCCAAGCTAAGCCCTAAACCCTACATCCTCCTATGCCCTCAACCCTCAATCCTACTATGCCCTAGACCCAAAATCCTGCTATTCAGGCTTTTGCAGTCCCCAACCCTAAACCCCAAAGCCCATATGAACTTACCTTTCCTAGAGTTCCCAAATTTCCGTAATTCTCAAAATTTCAACACCAAAATGACAACCCCCCAAACCCTACGTAAATGTAACAAACCCTATACCCTAAATCCTAAACCCTAAACCCTAAACCCTAAATCCTAAACCCTAAACCCTAACCCTGAACCCTAAACCCAGCACCTTAAACCCTAAACCCTAAACCCTACCTTACCCGTCGGCTCCTGGATGTTGCGAGGTGCCCCCTTGACCAACTTCTGAAGCTGATCAACCACCTGCATAGATACTGTGAAAAAAGATAGTTCCTACGGACCCGAGTAGGGTGAGGGTTTAGGGTTTAGGGCTCAGGGTTCAGGATCTTAGGCTTCGAGGTCTAGGAGGAAGGGCTATTGTTCGAGTTTCGGGGTGCAAGATTTAGCGTTTGTGGTTTAGGGTGTTGATGGAGGAGACAGCCCGCAGAACTACAAATCACCTCCACTACATGGGTTATATAGGGGTATATGCGGAAATGGAAAAGGACATGGAAGCTACTGCGTCATTTCGGGTTTAGGGTGAATCATAACCCCCGCCCAACCACCCCCAACAATAAATGATAATGCACAAGTACCCTAATGCTTGCATCTATAGGAGGTATTCAATATTCGTGGGGGGCTATTTTCTGGGTTGGCCCCTACAGCCCTTTGAAAAATTTCAGTATGTAGGGTCCCTTATTGAAGCCATTAGGGAAAATATTAAATATTTCAGGGGCCTACCCAGCTTCTAGGGGAAGGGATTATTCAGGTTTGAAGCGCGGAGTGCTGATGAATGAAATCTGGCACTACTTCCAACCCCCCGTGCCGGAAATTACATTACTTTGGTGGCCCTTAGAAAGGTCCCTATTCTTAAGGAGCCTACAGGCGTAATGTTGAGAAACACCCTAAACCCTAAACCCCTAAACCCGAAACCCTAGCGCATGCAAAAAGGACAGCAGTCTCAATAGGCCTTGTCTTGATTTCCGTGCTGTCCTGGGGAGAATAACTTGTCAGCGCAGGGCGGGTTTCATGTTGAGATAGGGTATAGTCCAAACTCCTCGCAACACCCTTAATAACCCCAGTAATACTCCCCTATGTAACCCCCTTCAAGAGTTCAGGCTATAGCTCAGATAGGGTCTAGGGAGCTGACTAATCAGTAGCACGGCTACGAAACCTGATTTGTCCCATAACTACAATTACACCACCAAAAACTGAGCCTGTTTCTCCGTACCAAAAAGGGTTGCTAAACTACACCATCATTTGGGTGAATCCCCTGCCCAGCAATAGTAATGGGTATTAAGGCCCTATGAACCACACATTTGGGGGCTACTGTATAGCGGGTTGACCTAGACCATCATTCAAGTAGGGCGGAGTGGAGAAGAGCCCCAAAATGGTTCAGGGTTTAGGGTTTGGGTTTAGGATACTTCCTGGGGTACGAACTCCGTTGCAGTGCTCTGCTCTGGCCTACTAATCTAATAATCCTGAACCCCAAGCCCTACACCCGAAGTCCGAGTAGCAGCCCTAAACTCCGGTTTAGGGTTTATAAAATAGGGTTTAGGGTTTAGGGTTCTAAAACCTCAAACTCTGAAACCTTGAAGTCCCCTCATACCTTGCAAAAATCTCCCAGTTGCCTACGCTCAAGGCTTGTGGCTCCAGCATTATGCCGAGAGACGAAGAGTTGAGTGTTTAGGGTATAGCGTTTACCTAAACCCCAAAAGTGTGTAAAATAATAGCCCTAAACCCCTAAAAACAGCCCAAAAGGCTAGAATTCTACATACTTCAGGGGTCCAGGTAAGGCTTACGGTATTGCCTACAGTTCCATGGGTCATACCTACTAATGAAGGGGTAACTGCTACCGAGCTTTAGGTAATTGGGGTTACAGGTGGTTGAGGGTTTGGGCGTTGCACGAATGAGGCTAACTGATCGCTATCCTTCACTAACAGCTGGTTTAGAGCTTGAGGTCGGAAATCCTGGTTCTGCTGAGTGTCTAGCTTGTTGACAGCCTGTTGACCCCCCCCCAAGGGTCCAAGCGTACAAATATGAAATGGTTAGGCCCCATAATATCTCTACAAGATGAGTAGCATATAGATACTTGGAGAAGCTGACCATATCCTGAATCCCTAGGATCCCCAATAACCCCATAATAATTTCGGGCTTAGGGTTAAGGGCAGGGCACCATGTTTCCCAATGTTCAGCTTTAATAGGGAGAGCCAAAATAAAAAGGGAAAAAGGGTATTGGATCCCAAAGCTCAAAGGATGTGGCCTGCTGCACATACTTCGACAGCTGGTCGGGGTTTGGCACCTGAAAGAGATTCTAAGGTACATACAAGGCAATCATAACCCAATCATAACTGCAATTATATTCCAGTGATCAGCCCCGTAAATCAGAATTGGGTTGCACATGCCAATTCAATTTGGTGTAAACCCTAATAAACCCCCTAAACCCTAAACCCTAAACCCCTAACCCCTAAACCCTAAAATCTCCCAGAAATGGGTCCTGGAAGGATGGTTGTGGATCTCGGGCCCGTGGTTTTGGGGTTTAGCGCAAACGGTCGCATTGGTCTTGTTGGGGTGCTTCTTGCTTGGCTATGCCCTCACGTAGCAGTTCCTGCGCCTCAGCGCTGAGGCCCCGATCGGGCTGCTGGACGTCTCTGGGCCGGCGGACGACAGGGGCACTTAGCCGGTACAGGATGTCAGCATGGTCTTCTAAGAAGTCGGTGCCGTGACTTCTTGGCATGCTTCTTATAGCGGAGGCACTTGAACCTCTTGGTCCTCAGCACATGGTGGGACTACTATCCCCTGAAAAGTGGTCTATCTTAGGTTCTACTAAAGTTTGGAAGAAAGAATGCATGACCTGGGTAATTCCCCCTTACAGTAACAATTGCGACAGAGGGTAATAGGAGCTAGAATAGCCCCTGGACAAGAACTCTTCAAGGACTGTTTCTGTAAGGGGAGAACGACCCAAGGTATCACGGATTACACCGCCACACGGGAATTTCTGAACACAAAAGTCTCTTCTCGAGTGTGCTTGGCTTGGGATTCTAAGCCCCTAAGCCTTCAACCATACTAATCAACGTTCAACCCTAAATCTGCAAACCTCCGCCTAAGGCGTAGGCAAAACTTCCCGTACCTGCAAGCAACAAAAATCCCCTGCCTTGCTGGACATTAGCTTAGGCTTGAGTTTAGGGTTCCGGGCATATTATAAGTCTGCATGCGGAATTTCCTTATACTCAAACCCTAAATCCTAAACCGTGAACCCAAACCCAAAACCCAAAACTCAACCACTGAGCTCACATGACACGATACATCCAAAATCAGTACCGGGTTTCACTGCTGCACGGACGTATCCACAGGCCCCAACACGTTGAGGGTCTAGGGTTTGGGGTTTACGGCTTAGGAAACCATACGTATAGGCGCACAGGGCTTAGGTTTGTAGGGTTTGGGCTAGGGATACATGCGCGCATGAGAAGAAGATCATAGGGCTCCTCCGAACTCAGGGATGCTGTAGGTTTTTTGGGGGGGAGGTTAGGGTTTAGGGTTTAGGGGATTTAGGGTTTAGGGTTTGCCTGCACTTGCTGATTTATGTCCCCAATGAATCCCCAAATGGCAACCTGACAACCATACCCGCGTGCAGAAGAGCCCTTAACATGAGAACTCCTGGAGCTGGCGCTGTCGTACTCCTTAGGGGTCCAAGGACTCTGACATTACCTGGACCCCAAAAATGTGAACAATAATGGCCCTTATGGCTGTTATGTTGGGTGTAGGGCTTTTATTTTACATCTTTTGGGGTTCAGGTAGAACTTTAGGTCCCAAGTACCAATCAGATTACAACATTCGGGGCTGAGTTGGGTACTGGGGACCCCTACGGACTATGTAGGCATTCTCTTTCGGAAGTAGTCTAATATAGTCTAATGATCCCATAGAGCACTTCTTGCCACCAACTCCTGCAGTCGCAGCCCGGGTTGAGGGTTTCAGGGTTTAGGGCGTAGATGCAAACTACAGACGCGAAAGCTCATGAACCCTAAGCCCAGAATCGACACCAACAACCCCAGATACTCTAAACCCTAAATCCCCTAAACCCTAAATCCCTAAACCTCCGGCCCTAGCCCTGCCATCCCAAACCATTCCAACCCTTGACTTTGGGTACTTCCCTCACTCAGTAACAGTCTATAAGAGGGGTCATAATCGTGTGGAGATATAACGTATATGCTAATGATTCTGCAACGGTTCTTGAAGGAGGGCGGTATCCAACCTAGACCCTAAGTCCCAAATCGAAATCAACAAGCTCTCGTCTCAACGCAGAATTACCAAACCCTAGCCCCCAACCCCTGCTTCAGGGTATGCATTTTGTGGGTAGAAGATACTGGTCCTAAAGTCAGGTACCTGATAAAACCGGCAAGGAATGAGGGTCTAGGTAGACCCTGAATCCGTTTCCGCTGCCTTGCCAGCTTCCAGACGGTCTCGCACCTTGCGGCTCCCCAAACTCTAATTCTCAACCCTACATAAACTAGGGTTTAGGATTTAGGGATGAAGGGATTTTGGTAAACCCCAACCCCCAAAACCAGGACCCTGTAACCCTCATATGATATTCGTAGGGTCCTAGTTTGGGGGGTTGGGGTTACCAAAACCTGGTTAACAAACTACAGGCCACGCAACTTAGGGGTTCGGAAGCTAAACAATTCCCACCAGTAGATCTCCAAATAGCCTCATAAAGCAATTGAGCATCATCTGGACCTCGGTAACCAAAGTAACTCCCAACAGTCTGAGAGAGGAGGTAGGCGAAGAGTCTATGGTCGTGGATCCCCAATATAGAGCCCAAAATACTATAATCCTTATTTTGGGGACCTACAAAAAAATACCCCTAATTTTGGGAAACCCCCTATAAGCCCTAATTTTTATGAAGCCTATCCCAGGGGTAAGATTTGCAGGCTAAAGTTGAATGAAAAGCTTGGAGACTGGACCTGGCTACGTTTAGGGTTGGGTTTAGGGATTAAGGTTTGGAGCCGTTCAGGGCTTAAAGTTTAAGAGGAGATATAAGATGCACCCGGAGGTTGTGAAGCCAGGATTAGAGCTGAAAGCCCAGTCGAATGTTGACCGCCATACAATTTGGAACTGGTTTTTCGTGCATGTATTTAAGGGCGTATAAGATTTTACGGTCTGGAGCCACCATTCAAGCCGTAGTGAGAGCTTGGGAGGAATGTATCACAATGTGCTCATTAGCTGTTAAAAGTTTAGGGATACATACTTAGGCTTTCAGTAGGGACTCCTTTGAATCATCTGGCAATTGCCAGAAACACTAAATACTGAACCCTCGACCTGGAGGCCTAAATCCCAAACTCTAAAGCCTAAACCCTTACCCGGGAGCTGAACTTCAAACTTCCCTGGAACAGTGGTAGTTGGATTTTCAGCTGGTTTTCATTGTTATAGATATAGCTAACAGAAATTGGCATTGTCCGGAGAAATTCCACGAAACCCCGCAAGCTCTAAAAGCCATATGCTTAAACCCAAGACCCTAAACCCAGCGTCGTAAATCCTAAGTCTTAAGCCCTGACATATGCATATACCCGTACATATACATACACACACACACATGTATGTATTTTTGCTCTGCGAAAGGCTCGATCTCGGAGCCCGTCAGCGCCGACACAAAAAATCAAGCTATAAGAATTACGAGAAATTAGCATGCTTCGGCTTATTTCGGAGTGTAACCCAATCAGTCCTAGAGAAGGCAAAAGTACGAACCTTACGGTAGAGGAGGGTATTTTCCATCCAGACTACACTTTGTGAAGCATGGAGATTAAGTACCTCCTGGGTGGTGGGAATAGAGAAATATGCGTTATGTATATCAGAGTGGAGGGGGGGCCTATCAGAAAGGAGATAATCAATTCTATTGGCCGCTTCTGCCATGCAGGATTCGGCCCAGTGTAGGCGAGGTCGGCCTACCCTATTTGGGCCAGGAATAAAGCGATAGGCACCGGAGGGCATAAACGAGGATTGGCATTCTAATGATGTAGGGTGCCTAAAGAGGTGACCGAATAACTTAAGTCTTTGCTGCGAATGATATTGGGAGGGCGTAATAACTCGACGCGAATAAGCGAGACCAGCGAGATATTCATTGGAGCACTCAGCATCAGATGGGTTGAGAACTCTGTGATAATATGAGGACTTTACTTTAAAGATTCGTCGGAGAGAACGAAAGTGAACAGAATTGAGTCTGACCAGCTGGGAAGGGGACAAAAGGACGCTGTCCATAGCGTACATCAAGATAGACATAATTATAGATCTATATACAGTGAGCTTCCAGGAAGGGGGAAGAGAGGCATGGGAAAGTAATGGCTTGAGCAACTTTGAGGAATGAATGGCCTGAGAGATCGATATGAAGTGTTCTTACGGGAATTACCGGAAGTGTCCAGATATACACCTAAGTTCTTCACTTCATTGGATAGGGGAACCGGGGGCCCCATAGGGCCCTGACCTGTACAGGAGTCACATATGCAGTAAGGGGAGGAAGTATCAGATGAATAATAAATTCTTTGATCGGAATTTAACTAAGGTGATCGCATTTTTCTTCGTTGATATGGAGCCCTCGTTGGGCCCCGTAGTGCTGAATCAAGTGGAGCATTCTGGTAGCATGCTGCGAAGACTTGCTTAGAAGAACCGTGTCATCAGCATATTCCATGTCCAACAGGGGGGAGGGAGTGTGTATAACTCCTGGGATTAGGCCATAAAGAGCAGTATACTGGGACTCAACGTCATGAAAAAGATGAGAGAGGACCATACTAAACAGATACGGGGAAAGGGGGCAACCCTGTCTTAGGCCCTTGGTTTGAGTTTTAACCTCAGAGATATGCTGGGAGTCCCTAACTGTAAAGCTGGGATTTTTGTAAAGGGCCATAATAACTGACGATACGTGAGGGGAGACTCCAATAAACGTCATAGCAGAATGAATAGCGGTGAAGGTAACCGAGTCAAAGGCCTTGGACCAGTCTAAGAAAAGAGCATGGAATGGGGAGGGCTGTCGTTCGTGTATTTCAAGAAGGCGGCGAAGAACGTGTATAGGCTGAGTAGTAGAACAGTTTTTTCTGAATCCAAACTGGGTTGGCCTAATTCTGGAATCAAGGAAGGAGGCGAGGCGTGACTGCAACATAGATGCAAATATTTTATAAGCAACGTTCGTAAGGGAGATCGGTCTATAATTGGCGAGCGAGCGAGTGTCCTTAGAATAATTTTTGACTATCATAACTACTTCAGAAAAAAGCCAGCTAGCGGGAACCTCGGCTTGAGAGAAGCAAAGGTTGAAATGGTCCAATAGATACATTCTGAGGATATACGGGGCATGTTTATAAATTTCTCCGACCAGCCCGTTCGGGCCGGGCGACTTAGCGGACTTGATTTTGCGCAAGGCTAAGTTTAACTCGTGCATTGTAAAAGGGG
>CAJNIZ010013936.1:15013-38885 GCA_905231905.1 Symbiodinium pilosum
AGGCCTCCATACTATTCCCCTTATTATTGTAATGTCTAGAAAGAAGAGAAGCTTTCTGCTGTGAAATTTCTGTAGAATGATGAGCACTGTCCACTATCAGATCATAAAGCTGCACTAGTTGATCATTAGGGGCTTGGAGTTGTTGGGTCTTCTTGGTTTGAATCTTATGCATAGCAGTATCATGTATGTATATATATATATATGTATATGCATATGATCTTATACTTCAGCCCTATAGCCTATATCCCCTATCGCATGCCCTAAACCCTAGGCCGTAAACCCTGCACCCTGAAAACCCAAAACCCTAAGCCCTAAACCCTTAACCCTATACCCTTAACCCTAGACACTGAACCGTAAACCCTGAACCCTGAACCCTAACCCCCAAAACCTCTAACCCCTAAAGCGTCCAGTGTCCAGCCTCTCTGGTCACCTTTGCGACGTAGCTGCACACGGCCAGCATGGCCTGGCATAGCGGCGCAGTTTAGCGTTGAGGATTTAGGGTGCGGGGTTCAGGTTTCAGGGTTTAGGCTTGAGGGTTCAGGGTTCAGGGCTTGAGGGGTCTCCAGTTGTAAGGAAGTTGGAGGTTTAATAAAATTGGGGTCCCGTTTTTGGGGGGTTCCAATATGTAGGAACTTTTTTTAATGAATTGGGATTTGCATTGGGGCTCCCTTTTCAAAGGTGTAGGGGGTTAAGTCTTGGGGTTCCAGAAATAGGGCTTTGGGACCATAGGGTCTGGGGATTGAGCTTAGGGGCTGGGCTTCCAGGAAGCTGTCACTTGTGGGAGAGTCTCTATAATGATCATGAAGGTACCAGAAGGAGAGCGCTCATTTTGGGAATGGACCCTACAAATTAGCATACCGGTTTTGCGGATGCAGTATCCTAGAAGCACGTGTAAGAGTTCTAAAGCGAGTCTTGGAATCAATCAAGCTTCTGCACCAGAGTCTACAGAGACTCTAGAATGTTCCTTTGCACAGAATTACCTGAAGTCCAAGAAGAGGTCATATTAGTTATACTGTAAGGTGCGTGTATATACCGAACCTGAAAACTGAATACGATCGGGACCAAGGGAGAGCTTCCTAATTCAGATTGGTCTTGGGATCCTAAACCCCCAAACCCTAAACCCTAAACCCTTGCGGCCCTGGACCTTGCCAAATCATGTGACAGGATAGAGAGCAGATACTGTTGAAGAAACAGTCTATACCAGGGGTCCTATTAAGGGCTATATAGAACTATATTATAAATCTTCTCCAACTGTTACTGAGTAGGGGGCAGTACCCAAGACATCTTGCACCACTTACAACCCTTGAAGGTTTGCCTGCGATTCCTTGGACTTCAACCCAGACCCCTGATTGATAAACCCTCTCCCCTTAATTGGGATCATAATTGGGATCCTAATAGTTAGGCCATTAAAAGGAGAGGTTTTATAATCATGGGTCTACATTAGGGGCTTAAGGTGGTGGGAGGTTTCTTGCATCAACAGTCGGTCTTGAGGTTTCGGGTTTGAGGACCAAATTCTGAAGGTGCGACACAAAGGCTACCGTGTTGAACCTTCGACTGTTAGCTGGGAGTCGTAGATTCACCTTAGATACTGGAAAGTTATCTGTAAAAAGTGTCTACCATGTTCATGTTACATCTGGCGCAGGTTTTCGTAGGAGTGCAACATGTTATGCAGCAACAACAACCCAAGTTCGCGAGTGAATCATCCGTCCCATATAAGACAGCCCGGAAAAATTCTCTATTCTAGAACAGACGACCGTGATAGTCGCCGGAAGAATAGCCATCTAAAGCGTGAACAATCAGAAGAAAAGCCATGAACCTTAAACCACCCATTCAGTTGCCATTCAGTTGAGGATTCTCAGGAACGTAGGCATGAAAAAGATCTCCTTTGTAGTATAACTACTTAAACATCAGAAAGAGGCAGCAGAATGGCCGGACACCCTAGAGAGAGAGAGAGAGAGATCGAGAGAGGGATCGAACGAGTGAGAGAATGAAAGCGTAAGGTTTAGGGTGGCAAGAACCAAAAACTATTACTCGATACGGATGTCTGGAAGTTCAAGAAATTCATATGAGCCATAGTCAAACTCCTTAAAGGGGGGTGACTTTATAGGGGAGTATTATAGGGGCTATTATGGGGGATACGAGGAGTTTAGACTATAGCTCACATAGTATTGCTGACGGAGAATAAATTCTTGCGAGTCTCGGTGCAGCCCGCTACAGCACCCAAATATCAGGGCTTAGAGATTAGGGCTTCGGGTTTAGGATTCTATGGGTTTTATGAACCACAAACCATGCAGAGTCTTGTATCTGGCACCTCAAAGGAATTTAAGGCAAAACAGTCATCTGAACAAACCGCCGAACCTGTAAACCCAAACCGTCGTCCAAAACATCTTCTGAACTTGAGAGCCCTCATGTTGTGAGCCTTCGACTGGTCCCCCATGGCTGAACGACGCAGGGTGCCAGAAACCTCAGCGCTAAAAGGGAAGCAGAAAGGTTTGAACACGGACTGCTACACGTGCACGGCAAGTTTGAGGGTTTATGGGCATAGGATTTAGGGATTTGGCAAAATTTGGGGGTTTCCCAAAATTAGGAGTAAAAAATGAGGATACCTTTTTGTGGGTTCCTAAAATGAGGATTATTGCATTTTGGGGTCTATATTGGGGACCCCTATTAAGGGAAACTACCATCGAGGGTCTGGTGTCTTCGGGCTTACGGGTGTAGACCTTGGGCTTTCAGGTGGGTACACAATTGTCCCAGCCATTACAAGGGCTGTGCGCAGGGGCGTGGCCGCAGAAGTCGCTGTCCTGGTCCGAATCCTCCAACAGGTGTTCAGGCTCTGCGTGTGACTCGCCGCCTTCAATCTCTGCGTATGACTCGCCGGCTTCAATCTCTTGAGCGAGCTTTTGCGCCTCTGTCTGGCAGCCATTGAGGCTCGTCGTGTCGTTCAGCGCTGTGGTGTAGACCTCCTCCCGGTAGGGCTTTGTGGCCACCGTCGGGCCATCAAACCAGTTTTGTCAAGCGCCTGCATCGTGCGAACAGCGTGCTGATACCCATCTAGCTGAATTTGCTTTGACATGTATCACAGTGAAGGATGAAGTGAAACACAGGAACAGTGTTTAGGGTCTAGGTATCTTCTCAATGTGGTAGTTTCCCAAAATAAGGGGACCCCAATATAGACCCCCAAATACTATAGTCCTTATTATGGGGACCCCTAAAAAGGGTACCCCTAGTTTGGGAAACCCCCATGTGATGCCTAGAAAAAAGGAGCTGTGAATTAGGATCCCAAAGCCTCTGGGGTTGCCAGGAGAGCACTCAATGCCATAAACTCCGAACCAAAAAGCTCTAGAAGGCAAGCTAAGTAGTAGTTTCCGTTTGATGTTCTATTATCCCAGGAAAACCCCAATATAACCCTAATATAATCCAAATATAACCCCACTATAACCCGAATATGATCCCAATATAACCCTAATATAACCTAACCCTTTATTATAATCCTGATAGAACCCCAACAGAACCCTACGTAATATATAATACAGATGTAACCGAAGGCAAGGTTCCGGGCTAAGGCACGAGAAATGGGCGGCTTCGTTCCCGAGGTGTCCTTGTGAGGTGGCAAGAATGCCCTAAGCCCTAAACTTCCTAAACCCTACCTGGACCCTAAAAGTATGCAAAATAATGGCCTTTATGGCGATGTTTAGCGCTATTATTTTACATGCTTTAAATTTTGGTGTTTAGGTAGACCATAAACCCTACCTAAACCACAAAAGCAGCAAAAAAAAAGCCTCAGACCCCTGAAAGCAGCCCAAAAGGCTATAATTCTACATACTTTGGGGGTCCAGGTAGACCCTGAACCCTCAACAGTTATGGCACAATGCAGGTTTAGGGTTAAGGGCTGAGGGACAGCTACCTTTGGAGCCCGTCCCTAAACTCTCAAACTCTTTCCCACTGCGGAGCCTACTTTAAGAGGAGTTTAGACCATGGCTAGGGTTTAGGGTTTAGGGTTTTAGGGTTTAGGGTTTAGGGTTTAGGGGATACACCCTGGGCCCTTCTAGAAATAGTGTCTTCTGAAAAGTCGATTTTCTGCGACAAGCACCTTGCCCCCCAAACTCGGCATTCCCCAGGCAGCATTTCCCTCACAAAGGACCGGCAAACGTCAGCCCTAAACCCTAAATCCCTGGAGGCCTTAATAACCCTGCAAGCCCCTAAACAACCAAAACATCTCTTTCATGTCATTATCCGTGTTCTTTCCATTTGATTATACATTCCTGCCTTACATAGCCCCTGTATCATCCCCATATAATCCTAGGTACATGGCGCTGAGAGCCTGACCCCTGTTGGCGGTCTTCGCCACGCCAAGCCAAGCTGCTAAAGAGCCACTCTGTATCTATAGCCTTTCTACCGCACATTCGTTGCAGTTCCTGGACTGAAGCATGCATGGTTCAACCCCCAACCTTTTCTAGTGTGGTTGACACGGGCAGCTTTCAATCGGGTACTTAAGCGGCTGGGCTGCTGGTTCTTGTCTCGCACGAATTTCGCGCGCGCTGGTACGCGTACAGACACCCTAAAACCCTAAACCCTGAACCCTATACTGTTTGACTTGCTTTGAGACTCGCATGTGTTCAATACTCTCATAGATTGATTGAGCATTCCCTGAGTTGCGAGATGCAAGATTGTAGGAACTTCAAACCCTGATAACCCCAAAACAGTGTCTTTGTGTAGAGCCCAAGCATGGCGACTGAAGCAGGCGAATGTCGAAGTAAGGTCAGCATAAAGCAAAGGGAGGTGCACAGAGCCTCGGGTTGAGTTTAGGGTTTAGGGTTTAGGGTCGGTTGGGTGTTGAGCTGTGATATACCCTGCCAAAACCCGCAGTTCTCAGAACAAGGCGATATGAGGATTTTAGTTAACCCAACCCATGACAGTAGGGCGTAGTACTGGCCTGGACCTCAACAGTATCTAGAAGAATGGACTTTTTGACTACTCCTGAGGCTTCATGTCTGGCACCCAAACGTGCCTTGGCAATTGCAATACCTCGCCTAAGGACCCTAGCGGTTTAGGGTTTAGGGTATGCGTAGAATGGATCTGCAATAGGATGTCTACAAGAAATCACTGAGTATCTAGACCCCACAACCAGGATCCGAGCAACAATGACATAACATCTGGCTAGGCCCATAATGATCACTATAGCTCCCCCGAGACCTGAGCCCACAGCCTAAATATGCCTAAATCCTCATCCCAATGACAAACCTATCGTAACCCTCCCGGAGGCTCAACCCCCACTATTCGAAGACCCTGAACCCTCAAACTCTAAACCCTCAAACCCTAACCCCTAAACCCCCAACCCTAAACCCCTAAACCCCTAACCCTGAACCCCTAAACCCCTAAACCCCTAAACCTCTAAACCTCTAAACCCCTAAACCCCTAAACCCGAATCCTCAACCCTAAAGCCTGAAACCCTAGGCAGTGGAAGTGGCACCTTGGGCATACCAAGAAATCAGCGCTGTAGGAGCACCTGGGTGGATGAATGTAGTAATCTACATGAGGGTTTAGGGTTTAGGGGTTTAGGGTTTAGGGTTTAGGGTTGAGGGGTTTAAGGTTTAGGGTTGAGGGTTTAGGGCTGAGGGTTTCCCAAAATTAGGGGTACCCCCCGTAATTAGGGATGGAATCTAGGGTTTAGGTTAATTCTAGAGTAAATTTAGCAACCTAAATAGCGAGGGCACGGAGTACTGGGAGGGTCAGGGCGGAATACTGAGTAGGCTATAACTGGGGATAACTGCAGTTATCACGTGGATTACAAGACGCTCGAACTTTACTTGCTAAGTTCCCAAGGTCCCCCGGTGACCCCTTCATAACATTAAGGGTACGCTTTTTCACCCTAAACCCTGAACCCCTAAAGCCATTTCTATTAGCAGACCCTAAAGTAAAAGGGTGCTACTGTGGTAACGACTTCCCCTCAATATCCAAGCAGGCTAGAGGCCTTCTGGTTTAGGGTTTCGGGGTTTAAAGTTAAAGGGTTTAGGGTCTAGGTTTTGGGTCAAAGAATCGAAAATGGAAGCCTCTCGTGATAATATTGAGGTTATGTAGGGATTGCATGCACTAGGAGTTTAGATTCTGGCTCAAGTGGAGAAAGGAAACTACTCAGTTCTTCGAGATGTTATGGCCGTGGTTGGGGTTAAGGGGTTTAGGGTAAGGATCCATTCCTCCATTCTACAATACCAACAACCAGAACCCTGACCATAAACCATGAATAACCCTGCACCCTACGGACATGAACTCGGGGGCACGAAGGATTCTTGCAGCCTGGGGCATTGTAGGCGAAGCATATTTGGCGTCCGTCCGGCGTGGTGGACGCCAGCTTGAAGCCGTTGTAGACCTTGCCTTTACTTCGCTTGCCTTTCTTATCCGGACGCTGAAACCCTGCTTGGATGCTGGGCGGCGGAGGAACATCTGCTTGTCCTCCTTTGCCTTTACCAGGGAACGCGCCTTTGTTGCCGCCCTTTCGGTATCTGAACGGATGATGCATCTGGCCGTGTGCAATGCCAAGGGCGTGGAGAAGTAGGCAGGACGCCTTCTAACTATTGAACCCGTAGCCTCCTTATTGCAACAAGCAGGAAGCCTCCAAACCCAAAACCCCAAACCCTGCGCCCAAAACCCTGTTCCCAAAGTCCCTAAACCCAAAATCCCTATAATTCCCTAAACCCGAAATCCTTGAACCCTAAAGCCCTAAATCCCTCAACCCTAAAGAGCCAGGCCAAAGCCCGCCAAGACATCATTACAGTCGGTTCCATTCTCGTCCCCAGTCATATGGTGTAGGGCTTAGGGTTGAGGGTTTAGGGTCCAACCTGGAAAATCCTTGGACAAGTTCCTCGAAACTGACCAAACCCCATAACCCTAAGGGTCCAAGAACCCCAAAAAAGAGGGTTTTAGGGCCCGAGTACTATAATATGAATGGTCCCTATTATTTGGGTCCTTGCATGGACCCTCAGGGTAACCTTATATATAACCTTATATATCCCCCTAGAACCCCTTTAAAGGGACCCTACAAAAACTGGCCAAACCTCATGAGGACCGTGTTCCTCTCTCATACCTGTCGTATGGGCCACCTCGACTGTCCCTTTCGCATAATGCAACAAAAAGAAAGCATACTTGAAAGAACGACAATGACAACCGTAGTGGAACCACACATCTGGCAATGACCCTCAAGACCCTGAACCCTGCACCCCTTAAGCCCTACCCGCAGGCCCACATGCAGAGAGGTCCCCACTCATCACCCCTTAACGTTTCAGCAGAACCCATTACACGGCCTGTAACGGAGGTTACAAATATACCAAGCCCTATGAACCTTAAATACCCAACAGCTTTATATATCCTGTTCCAATACCCACAAGAAATCGCAGCGGAAGCGCTGAGGAATCGGCACAAAACTGCCCGCAATCGTCTACAGCGCCATCTAGCTTACTGGGTATCCACTCACCCTCAAGCAGCAATAAGCTTCAAGTCTACTTAATAGAGTTTTGTGCGGGTTTGCCGAATCTTGGGCCATTGAGGCACTAGGAGTACATATTATTGGAATAACTGCTCAAGTGCTGGGCTTGGTGGTATGGTGCCTGAGGCGCTGGGGGAGGCAGCCTGCATCATCTTAAGATTGAAGCGAGGCGCACAAAGCGTACAGGAACTGTTTTTTCAGGAATACTGGATCTCCTTTCCGGCCTCTGCGAAAAATTAGCAGACTTCATAAAGTTAGGATGGTTCAATGCCATCCACCGTTGAAAGAAGAAGCAGAAGCATGAACGCCTATGCAGCTGAGCAAGCCCGGAAGCAAGTCGAAGTCCTACCATGGGTCTTTACATATTGCTAGGAAGGCTCTACAATTCAGAAGCGCACGATTCTGCTTAAGTGGTTCCATCTTACAAAGTAGGCATCAGCCCAAAGCTGCGGGCACGGTGTGCAGTTGTGGGTCATGTCATGTATGACGAACATTGACACGAATCTCGTTACACTGCTTTGCCTGCTTTCTGCGACTCCTTACTGATAGGCGCATAATGCTTTTTTGGTGCCAAGAATACAGTTGCGCTTGTAGCAAGAACTCTTCTTCTCTTCCTCCTCCTCCCAATCTGCTGCTACCACTGCTGCTATCACTGCACTACTGCTGCTACTCTTGCAACTCGCTACTAGAAGTATTTCCTGCCCATCAACAGACCAGTCTCCATTTTTAGCCCAGACTTCTCCTCATCAGCATTCTTCGACACCCAGACAACTTAAGCAAGAAACATGCTCGTCGTAGACGTCCATTCAAGTGTAGGATTCTGGCGCACTTGAACCCCTAAACTCGAAACAAGCAACCTCAAAAAACGGAAATGCACAAGCTTGAACCCCAAAACCTGGAAAATCGTTGACTATGGCTCCGAGTTTAAGCGTTAAGCGTTAACCACCATTTAATGCGGTCTCACTAATCCCGTCTGGAAATTTGCACGCGCGAGATTGCACAAAATTGCACAGAATCGCAGCAAGAGGTGTTTATGTAGCATGATAACGCACGAAACTGCACCATGCAGACCAGACCAATCCAGAACACATGAAACGATTTCCGATTTCGGCTTAGCCAAATTTCGGGTCTGGGGAATTAGGGTCTAGGCACCTTAAGCCCTAACCCGCCAAACCCTACCCTGGCCTAGGGTTTGGTGTTTAGGGTCTGGCGTTCCTTCAAAACTGTAGGTCCATGTTGTAGCTTGGGGGGACGCCATTCTTGAGCAAGCGCAATTTGGGGGGACAATGCCACAAATCATGTAGAGTACTTTCAATGAGCACCAAAGCCCTCGTATTGCTTGCGTACGACTACCCGGAAAAGAATGAGCACTTGTACATGTCAGGGGTTTAGAGCTTGGGGCTTAGAGTGTGGCGAGTTGGGTTTCTGCTTCAGGCTGAAGCGTTCAACGCCTTCAGAACATAGACCTTCTACCCTCCACGGCCTGCATCCTAGAAGTCCTCATAAGCCTCGCTCAAATCCTCCCCAGGGGAGGGGAGGGAAGGCACTAAACCCCAACCCTGGGGCTCTAAGTCTATCATAATACCTACTTTGGGCCCTAAAGCCTATAAATAGTACCTACATGGAGCCTTAGGGTAAACCCTAAACCAAAAGGGGGTTGAAGGGCGGGGCTGGGAACGTGGAGCGTAGATGCATCTTTCATTCCCGCAATAGTACCCAAGCGTATTCCTTGATTTTGGTGAGGGTTGAGGGCTTTGGGTTTAGGGTTTAGGGCTTCATTCTGTACCTTAAACCCTTGACCCTAGATACTGCAGCAGTTTCCATGCTACCTCCGCATATTCTCTCAATCATGAACCCCCCAGCCCCTGATGATGGATACCCTCGACATATGAGCTATAGTCTAAACTCATAAAAAGCCTTGCAGGACTCCCATCCCCTATATAACCCCCTTTAAGGAGTTTAGACCCTAAATCCACTATAACCCCTTATATAACAACCCTCTCTAAGGAGTTTAGACTATGGCTCATATTACAAGCTATAAACCCCAGACCCCAAACCCTCAACCCCAAACCCTAAACTCCAGACCCGAAACCCTAAACCCCTAAACTCCAGACCCTCAGCCATTCCTTTTGCACATCTTCATTTGTAACTCCTGCCGAAGGAGTCTCTGGCAGGGCGACTTGCAAGCATTGCTTTGGGGAATTTGTTTAAGGTCTTGGCTTGAGGTTAAGGGTTTCGGCTTAATCCGAAGGTTTGAGAAGTATGTATCAACTATGACGGTTTAAGGTTACCCATCAAATGAAAAAGAAAATTAAATGGAAACTTGGGGGAGGGTATAAATCAAGATATTAGGATCTGCATAACCCTAAACCCTGAACTCCAACTCAATCCTACACCCTAAACCAGTAGGATTCGGTAACATGGACTCCTAGCCTTGGGACCCTCTAAGAGTCAAATGATAGTCATACAATGGATGGACAAAATCCTGCATGACCTAGTAGATCAAGATCACGCAGTTGTCAGCGATTGAGCTCCCCCTGCCCCTCTAATTTCAATGTTGCTGACACACACGGGTCATGCAGGATTTCGGTCATTCGCACACGTAGTTCTTTTGACCATTTTGGGGTAATCAACATTAAAGTTCAGGGTTGGCAGGGATGGCCGGCGGACGAAAACTTATGCAGGATTGCGTCCATCAACAGTAGGCTGGTTATCTCGGGGCCTGGGGCAATGATATCACCTTTTCAAAGTGGTCGAAAGGTACATTGAAGCCATCTAGATATGATTCAAGAGAATCGGCATCAAAGTGCCTAGGTCCCCTTATGCATGCTCAATTTGCATGACACGAATGCGGAGCACTGTAAATCCTAAACCCTGAACCCGTCTCAGTAGGCAAGTCCCCAGACTCCGATCCGAGTTCCAACAAATAATTATGACTACCTGGACCCTAAAAGTAGGTAAAATAATGGCCTTTATGGCTATTTTGGGTAGTTTAGGGCTATTATTTCACATACTTTTGGGGTTTAGGTAGGTCCCTTTACAAAAGAAGAAGGGAAATTGCCAATTGTGCCAAAAGCAATTACCACCCTTCTGAACCCCAAACCCTTAGCGCAAAACCCTTAGCCCAAAACCTTAAACTCTAAACCCTTAAGGTTTCCGGTCATTGCAGATGAAGGGAGATCATCTGCATGGAGGCTTATCAAAGAATACATACGCTGCAATGTGTGGAATTTTGCGGGTTCCGGTCCGCTTTGTTCCATCCGACTGGCTTGCAAGAAGCCCCGAAATCAATTTGCCTCCATACATGTGAGAGCCCCGAAAGGATCCGAAGGGTAGAGCTGGATGGGTTTGGGGTTTAGGGTTTATAGGGCTTAGGGTTTAGGGTTTAAGGCTTCGGGTTTAGTGTTGAAGGTTTAGGGCCTAGGGTTTGAAACATCACTCAACACTGTAGTCCCCGCACCTAGGCCCCTGGCATAGTTATCAGAGCTGGGTTTTGGATGGAAGCAGCATGCTGATGAAATCCTAACGCGCATTCCAAACGTTTAGGACCAATGGTTCCAAGGTGTGGCACTGTATCAATGTGTTGCTGTAGGGTTTAGGGTTGAGGTGGAGGCTGCGTGGCTTGCGGCTGACGGTGTTCTACTCTTGGGACCCTTTGGAAGATCTGGGGGTGAGACATGCTGTCGTTCTATTCGCCAGACTGACTCTACCGTGCCTTGGTGATCCCGACCGTATTAGTGGCTCTAAACTGAAAGGCCTACATCCAGGAATTAAAGCCCAAGGAAACCTGACCAAAATACGGTGAACACCGCGGCTCAATTTTACTCCAGCAAGGCTATGATGCATTTTGCCATTCTGATTGCTTTTCACAGGTTTTTTTACAACGCAAAGGGTGTGACAAAACCAAAGCCTAGCATATGCCTAAACCACAGCCCGGAAGCACAGAATACGTATGCCTACCCTATCAACCCTAAACCCTACCCTGTAAGCCCTAAACCCTAAAACCCTTACACCTTACCTTCAACCTTAAAGCCGCAACTCTGTGCCGTAAACCCTAGACCCCAACACCCGAGCCAAACTGAGGTCCGAACTTCCTAGACCTCCGAAGTCTTCCCTTCCCCTAAGAGTTTAGGGGTTAGGGTTTGGGTCCCAGCCTTTCACACTAAACTAAGGGTTTAGGGTTTAGGGGTTTAAGCTCAATTCTTTAAGAAAGCCGGCATAGCGGAAGACTAACTGGATGTTCGGCCGCAGGAAGGTCTCCATTTTTCCTACAGACTTGTACTACGACTTGGGTGGCTTTGTGGGCCCTATTCAAACATTCTTTTATGGCTTCATAGGTACTTCACAGGGATTAGGGGTTACCAAAATTTAGAATTGCTTCCAAACCTACCCTAAAACCTGAACCCAAAGCTCCTGACAACGGGAAAACATCAGGCATCCGCTGCAACTCTTCACTGTACATGGGGTTCAGGGCGGATTTAGGGTTTAGGGTTTGCTATCCATGCTAGCCTGGATTCCCCTACTAACCCCCCCCAACCCCCTTGTTCCTAATGATCCTTTTCAGGTTTCATGTGTTTTTTGAGAAGTTACATTCACGTGGGCAAGAAGTGGATGCCGGGCTTCTGCCAGGATCATGCTCGGCATCTTTCACTGGATAATTTTTCAGATGTGCGGTCGCTGGCTGCAAAGCCATGAAATTCCAAAGCGCAAGAATGCCTTGAAATCAAGTTCCGATTCCCCTAAACCCTAAACCCTAAACCCTAAAATGCCTTGAGATCAAGTTCCAATTCCTAGCTCTTTATGTCCATCCTGAGCCAGAAGCCCTCAATCGAAAAGCCCAGAAGCAAACCCTACGCCCAAAGCCTGGCTGCTCAAAGCCTGAGCCCTACCTCCGGCTTCATTGGAAGGGTTTGGGCCCCTAATCTTTGGATGGGCAGCATCGCCGCTTACCAGCATGCTGTTGGCAAGGGGCAATGCATAAGCAAAACAAGGTCTAGGGAATGTTGAAGCCTAGATAGTTGCCAACATCATCCCCATACGACCCTTCAATATGTAAATACATATATATATATATACAAACATATGTACGCTACCGTCTCCCCTCAACCCATATAACCATAAGCCTTCCACCCTAAACCTGTCCCGTTTCGCCCTGACTTCTCCCTGAGCCAGGCCTGTCTTACGCGCTCGCAATTCAAGCATTTAGGGTTTGGGGTCTAGAGTTTAAATGTTAGAGCTTAAAGATCAGAAGTTGAGATTGAAGTGCAAGAGTGCACAAACTACAGGAAAGGCATGGTCACTGGGGTTTTGTCTCAGGGTTCAGGTCTCGCCGAAAACGATGTTGCCCCAACAGCTGATCAACATCCTCTTATCTGAAAACGTTGAAACCCCCCAAACCCTACACCCTAAACCTTAAAATCACTCTGCAGACTTAGGCCTCTGCCCCTAAGCCCTCAACCTCTATGAATCCTAGAGGACTTAGTAACTACTTATAACTGGGCTTTTGTGGATTCAGGTATTACCCCTAATAATGGAGAATCAAATGGAAAAGAAAATCGAAAATGAAATGGAAACTACTCTATTGGTGTTTGTATAATATTTAGGGTCATAATCGCCCTAAATGGGCTTATGAGGGTTACCCCAATTATAAGTAAGGGTATAATCCCAGTTATAAGTAGTTACTAAGCCCCATGGGCCTTGAATCCCAAATCGACACACGAGAGTCTTCTGGTGTCCCTAAAGCTTCACGTCCAGCTGATGTTGCGGCGCGACCACCGTTGGGAATTTGGCGCTTTCGGCCTCTTGCAGCATGCCGAAACCCTAAACCCATAAACCCTAAACCTTAAAAACCCTAAACCCTGGATACTAGTCTTCAGGGTCTAGGCTCAGATCACCTAAAGCAACATGGAACTACAGGTAGTCCCCTCTTACAGGGGTCAAGGAAGTAGCGTTTTTTGGGGTGGTTGAACCAAGTACGATTATATCCCTCAAATAAGATACTATATCCAAAAGGAGGATATAATCTTACTCTACGTATATTATGGACCATAGCATCCCCAAATTGAATACTGCTCAAGGAATGTATGCTGTGTTGGGGCCCCTGTTGGGGTCCCCATGCTAGTTTAGTTTTGATGGCGGCTTCTAGGGCCTACGGTTTAGGGTAGTTGAGGCTTTAGGGTTTAGGGTTTAGGGTAGTTTAGGGTTTAGGGTGGCGTAGACAGAAGGATTGAGGGAAGAACTAGCGCACAGGGAATTAAGATTCACTCGGCAGAGCTCCCGCTTTTACACACCCACCCCCAAAAAAGCAATCCTAAAACCTAAACCTCCTGGTAACTCCCAACCCTAGACCGTAGACCCTACACCCTAAACCCTCACCCAAAACCCTAAACAGGCCTTACACCATGGAAAATCCGTTCTGTGCAAGGCAAACCATCGGATAAATCTCCAAACCCCAAGCCAGAAACAAGCAGCTTAAACCCAAGGATTAGGGTTTAGGGTTTGGGGTTTTTAAGGCTTAAGCCCATGCAAAGAAAAAAATCAACCCTACACCCCTTCTTCACCTCCATCCTCTTTGCTCCTAAACCCTAAACCCCAACCTTATGAATCCTATATCCTGAACCCTGAACCCTAAATCCTAAACCCTAAGCCATAAACCCCTGAACCCTACACCCTGAACCCTGCACCCTAAACCCCTAAACTCTAAACCCTAAACTCCTAAACCCCTAAACCCTAAACCCTAAACCTTAGTCTTTCCAGGCCCCGCACGGATGGACTCGCTCGCAATCCGCTGACCTCCTTCGTAGACCAAGCGAAGGACAAGCGAAGGACCCAAGCCAGGAGAACCCACACAGACAGGGGTAACATAGGGGATATATACCTGGACTCCTAAAGTATGTAGAATTATAGCCTTTTGTGTTGTTTTTAAATGTTTAGGGCTATTAGTTTACGTATTTTCGGGGTTTAGGTAGGGATTATATAAGGATGGTGGACAAGAAAATGGAGACTACGATTCAGGGTTGTGGTTTGGGGTTTAAGGGTTGAGGGTTCAGAGTAAGAGGGTTTCGGGGTTTAGGGGTTTAGGGTTTAGGGATTAGGGACATGGGGGAGAGTGGGGGCAGGTGTTGAGGTTTCTTTTTTGGGGGTTTCAGTTGAACTTAAATGTCTATCCTCCTCTATGGCTGGGATTTCGGGAATCTCGTTTTCAAGCCACGTTAATGATTGTTAAGAGCCTTTGGAGCTGACTGGATTTATAGCGCCCACGGGATGGACGGTGTTCTGGAAATCTGGATTTAGGTTTAGGGTATAAGGTTTAGGGTTTCTGGGCTTAGGGTTGTGCATCTACAAAAGAATGTTGGGGTTGACATCGGAGGCCCCTATGCATGGAAACTGCCACGAAATTCTTAGCACTGGCGACCCAAGGGTTACGGACCGCGCACGCATCAAGGTGCTCCGAACAAGCCCTAGGGTTAGCGTTTCGTCGCATGGCGACCATGCTGGCCCAATACGCATGGTAATGCCCACAGTTGGGATTTCTCAACCTCCCAAACATCCAAATGCGATTTGTCTAGTATAACCTGCTGACGATCCCCGATTTGGAGAAGCAGCATTGTGCTCTAAACCCTGGACCCCAAACTTTACAGTCTAAACCCCCCCCCCAAAAAAAATGCTGTTGCCATGGCAGCACTTTTCGAATCTTCGCGCGTGAGCCGTACGTTCTGGTGGCACATGGGGCCGTGACGACACCTCGGATGGTTTCGAATTAAGCGACTTCGGGCTTAGGGCTGGGCTGATCAGAGTTTACTGGGTTGCTGTTAACGTAAATCAAAGCACCATAAGATGAATATATTTGCAAATATTACCTGGACCCCTAAAGTAGGTAGAATTATAGCTCTATTGGGCTGTTTTTAAGTGTTTAGGGCTATAATACTACACCTAAACCCTAAACCCTAAACCCCTAAACCCTAAGCCCTTTAAGGGTTTAGGTAAGCCTTTCTTATGCCAGCGGCTTAGCTCCAAGTTCCTGAACAGCAACCCAGTTTAGCCGTGTAGGGTTCAAGGTTTTAGGGGTTTAGGGGTTTAGGGTTTAGGGTTTAGGGTTTATAGGGTTTAGGGGTTCAGGGTTTAGGGTTTAGGGTTTCAGGGTTTAGGGTTTAGGAGTTCAGGCCTTTTAAAGACCAATTCCACAGCCCAGAATACGTCTGCAGTTGGGCTTAGACTTGCATTCCGTAGGCGACTCCATGTGGAACAAAGGTTCCTAAGCACCCCTATCGGGAACAAGAACTTCCTACAACAGAAAACCAGGACCTTCCTTGTACCCTTAATTGGGGATATATGGTCCCTAATAGTAGGTACTTAGGCCCTAATAGAGGGTAGGAGGAGGGTCTAGGAACATACTTTGTGCTAGGTAGGTAGTTTGGACGCGTTGGGTAGGGGATCAAATTGCAAGGATATTGCAGTGCAATTCTGATCGCCACTTCTGAAAATCCAGACTTGAGAGCTTTACACATATTGTCACATTGGCGAAAAAATCTTCATATAATTGCTGCGATCCAAATGGAAATTCTTATTCGGTGACTAATACATGGTTATTCTAATCATGCGAGGCATCCAAGCTCTTAAGAGACGAAGCGCGTAACACAAGTTCAGCCCTGAAAAGACATCCAGATCACTAACAATAAGCCGATGACGACCAAACGCCCAAAGCTGGCCAATGGAATTCGCATATCCCCAATAATCAATATCAGTTCCTGCCCTAAACCCTAAAACCTAACCCTGATCTAGACTCTTCCAGAAACCCATCCCTACAGCTGCAAACCGAAGGTCGATCAGCCTGCTGGTGAAGTGGGTGGGTAGCGTTTAGGGTTTAGGGCTTAGGGTTTAGGGTTGGGGGCTAAGGGCTTGGGCGAGTGGATTCCCATGATCATCCACATAGAATTCCTAGAATGGCCCCTACCTATACTTACTCCACCACTCCCATACCATCCCCCCAAAGAAAGAGAGCAAAAAGAGCCCTAAACCCTGAAACCCTTAACCCTCACACCTAAACTCCGAACTTTAAACCCTAAAACCTAAATCCGAAGCCCTAAAACCTACAACATAGACCCTAAACCCTAAATCCTAACTCTTGAACCCTAAAACCAAATCGCAAATCCTAAGCCCTAAAGCCGTAACCCCTAGCCCTAGACCCTGAACCCTTAGCCCTCCCAACAAAAGTTGAGGATCCGACGTAAGCTCAGACAGAGACCCAGATCTGCGACTTCTTCACGCCGAGTCCCAGGTCATCCTTGGAGCTTTGAAGCCGGGACCCCAAAAGTAGGTAAAACAATGGCCATTATGGCTATTATTATGGGTTTAGGGCTAGTATTTTACATACTTTTGGGGTTTAGTTGGGGTTCAGGGTTTAGAGGATTAGGGTTAAAGGGTTCTGGATTCAGGATTTGAGGGGTTAGGGTCGAGGGTTTAAGGGTTTAGGCGTTTAGGGTTTAAGGGTTGAAGGGTCCAAGGGTTTAAGGGATTGAGGGTTTGGGGTTTAGTCTCATAAGATTTTAGGGGTTAGGGGTCTAAAGGGTTAGGGCTTTAGGGGTTAGGGTTTTAGGGCTTAGGGGTCTAAGGGTTTAAGGGTGTAGGGGTTTAGGGTTAGGAGTTCAGGGCTTAGGGGTTTAAGGGTTGAAGGGTTTAGGGGGTTTAGGGTTTAAGGGTTTAGGGGTTTCAGGGCTTTCCAAAGTTTAGGGTGCAGGGCTCCAAAGAGGGGAAAACTCACTGTCATATGTGGCGGTTACCGAAAATATCTCGGAACACATGTCTAGAAAGGCCTACCCTAAACCCTAGACCCAAAACCCTAAACAAATTATGTCGGGTAATGGCCTTCTGGGCTCCCTTTTGTGCGGTCAACCCTAAACCCTAAAATCCGGAACCTAAACCCTAAACCCTCAAACCTTGAACCCTGAACCTGAACCCTAAACCTCTAAAACCCTTAACCCTAAACCCTACAAGCCTAAACCGTAGGGGTTGCAGTTGAGGGATGAGGGTTGAGAGGCTTTGGGGGCTTATAGAGTCCGGGGACTTTGGTGTTTGTTAGGGTTTAGGATTTAAGGTTTAGGGTTTGGAGGTTTAAGGTTGAGGGTTAAGGGTTAAGGGCTTGGGATATAAGGTCTAGGGAAGAAAACGAGTCCAGCAGAAGAACGCACAGGAGGAGCGGGAGGCCTAGACTTAGTCCAAGCCCGGTGTGTCTGGCCAGGGCTGCAGCAGCTGAGGGGTACCTCCATGTCGCAGTTCGCCGTCCCCTTACAAGAAGAGCAACTAGGCCCACAAAAGCAACTCAACAGCAGCTCCAATGGCACCCACTTCTTCCGGTCCTCTACAGATCCGGAAGACAGCCTAAGCTTCACATGCAGTAGTGGTTTGAAAAGGCAAAGCCCATGGAAATACCCCAAAAGCAGAACTGCAGCATTCATGAGACATGGCCCCTGCCTCTGTGCAACGGGTGGCATGCCACCCGGCAGGCTGGGGATAACATGCAACGTGGACTTGTCTTGCATTTTAAGGATATAGTCCCCCTTAAGTAGATAGAATATGGCTTTGGGTATATTATAGTAAGATCCCCATATAACCCATATTCTATCTACTTAAGGGGGACTATAGGACCTGAGCTGGCGCCGCTGTACCCGCCAACACGCATGCCCATACATCAGCACATTGTATGCAACCATGCTTGTTCACGTTGTACCAGTTTACCGCCGCCGCAGGGTAATGGCCTGGAGTTTGGTCAGGCCTGAATGCACCCTAATCGTAACCCTTTGTCAGCAGTTTTACAATGAAAGTTTTAGTAAGAGCAGTCGAGATGCCAGCCTTACATTGGTAGTTTAACAATAAGGGGACACCAATATAGATCCCAGTATACTCGAATCCTTATTGTGGCGGCCCCAAGAAACGAACCCCTGATTTCGGGAAAGCCCCACATGGAAGTTTCTCCAGCCGATCCCTTGTAGTCCCAGAAAGGAAACCCTAAATCCTAACAGGGTTAAGGGTTCGAAGGCTCCTCGTACTCCCCATGTATCCCTGAAGTCCCTACTTGGAGGCTCGTGGGACTTAGTAAGTACGTACAGTATACCTAGGTTACGAGCTTAACGCTACCCCGGTTGTGCGTCCCCAAATTGCTGAATTCTTTGAACCCGAAAACCCTAAGCCCTAATCCTACGGTACCCTACATTTCTACCCCCTTGCCCTAAGCCGAAAAGGTTTAGGGTTTAGGGAAAAACCCTGAATCCTAGACCCTACATCCTAAACCCCAAGCCCTACCCCTTTGTATGAAACCGCCACAAGCGACTCCCAGGCACCCGGCCATTTGTGAGCAATCTTTTAAGGACTCAGGCTGAGGGAGCTGCGACCTGCTCACGTGATGCACAAATTTAGGGCTTAGGATTTCGGGTTCAGGATTTAGGGTTTAGGGGTTAGGGGCTTAGGATTTAGGGTTTAGGGCTTATAGGGTTAAGGGCTTAGGGTTCAGGATTTAGGTTTTGGGCTTCGGGGTTAGGGTTTTAAGGGTTAGGATTTGGGGCAAAAGGTTGAGGGCTTAGGGTTTAGGGCGTCGAATCTAGGGCGTCGGGCTTAGTTTGAGGCCAAACGCTTGCCCAAAGCTCCTGAATCCTTCATTACCCACAGGCTCCCCTAGTGAGTTCTTCAAATGAAGAAGATATGCGGAATATACGAGGTGCAGGGATTCTTCTTGAGAAGGATAATAAGGCAATGATGTTTTGCAGTGTTGGGGTCTAAAGCGGAAAGTTTGCCACCAAAGCGGTATACTCTGAAAGCTCTTAGTGACCTCCACGACCACGAAAACTAAAAGCCCTGAACCTAAATATGCCCAACATGAAAGCTCATCGCGGTTTAGGGTTTAGGGTGCTGTGTAGGGCTGAGGATTTGGGGTTGAAGGTTTAGGGTTTAGGGCCCTTGAAAAGGATGGTGCTCTTCCTGCGGCTCCTTTGGGGCTTCCAGGTAGAGTTGGGGCACCCTGAACCCTGAACCGCAAACCCTGAAACCCAACCCCGGAACCCTAAAAACTTAAAACCGTATCCCCAACCCCAACTCCCTAAGCCCTAAGCCCTAAACCTGGAGCTTAGAAGACGAAAAAAAGAATTGTAAACCCTCAGTCTAAGCCCTTAAACCCTAACCCTGACCCCTAAACCCCTAAAGCCTAACCCCGAAACCCCGAACTAACCCTGAATCCTACACTCTTAACCCCACACTCTGAATGCTAAATCCTAAATCCTGATTCCTAAACCCTAAACCCTGAACCTTAAACCTTCATTAGCCCTGAACCCCTTAACTTCTGGCCTGCCAATGATCTCTGCAGCAGTCTCCTTGTCGGAGTACAAGGCTGAAAACATATCCAGGCCTGCCCAAATTTAGGGTTTTGGGCTTAGGGCTTAGGGTTTAGGGTTCAGGGTTTAGGATTTAGGGTTCAGGGTGGGTAGAAAGGCTTTAGAGTTTATAGGATTTAGGGTGAAGCATCCTGGGCTTAGCCAGCTACAGAAAACACCCCTTATGCAGCTCATGAACATATGGACCTATTACGTCATGTACTACCTAAACCCCAAAAGTATGTAAAATCATAGCCCTAAGCCCATAATAGCAGCCATAAGGGCCATTGTTTTACATACTTTTGGGGTCCAGGTAAACCCTAAACCCTAAAAACCCTAAACCCTTTAAAGCCCTGAACCAACCCTGAGCCCTAAAACCCTAAACCTTTCCACGGGCACTAGTGCTCTTAGGAATACTGATGGTAGCTCACATGCCGTTTGTGGGACGTCAAGGGTGTCACAGCGGGCTCGGCAGTGAGGACTGTACAGGGTGGCACCGGTGAACGACACCTACCTGGACCCTAAAAGTATGTAAAAATAATGGCCTTTATATTGGGGTTACATAGGGCTTATATAAGGTTATATAGGGTTTATATAGTAAAAAGTAAGTAAAATAATGGCCTTTATGGCTATTTTGGGTGGGTTTAGGGCTATTACTTTACATACTTTTGGGGTTTAGGTACTTTGGAGCACGAGTGCTTGGAACGTATCCAACCCTCGCATCTAATTTGCAACATCTTCAAGCAATATCCAACTTGTCCCCAAATACATTTGGGCTGGAAAATTGGCTGGGTTAAGGGATGTCACCACCCAAATTCTGTCGATACGGGCGGCGATGCATCGAATTGCCCAGCGCCTGTATGTGCTGGCTGAGTGCACCAAAGGATCGAATTTGGCGAAGTGATTCTCGTGCGCCATGCTGGCACTCTTGCTCTTAATGTGAGCGCACGGAAGCACTCCCCCTATGAGGACGCCGCAGCTGTTCTTCGTGCTGTGGTGGAGGCCCGCTATAAAGTCACGCACGCCTTCGAGCCATTGCGGCTTACAAAGAGCCCTGACATAGAACGAACAACTGTGATCTTCTGCGCTGGCCCCCACTGACCATTTCAGAAACTGAGGAGTCCCTTTTTGGCAGTCTGTATGTTGGGGGGGTGTTCAATAGAGCCCCAGCCCTCTGAAACCCCAAACCCTAAACCCTGAACCCGAAGCCCTAAACCCTGAAACCATCCTGAGTCGTAGGAGGAGGAACCAATAACTTGGGATGTAGGACATCTACAACCCTCCACGAGGACCCATCCAAAAACTGCACAAGATTTTAGGGTCTAGGGGTTTGGAGTTCAGGGTTTGGGGGTTTGGCGTTTAGGGTTTCGGGGTTTTCGGTGACTTCTCAAAAATGGCAAGCCCGAGGGAGTTTGGAACAACTCCGGATTTTGAACCCAAAGGGTCCAAAGCAGAAAGTATGGCTGGTGCTGCAAGATTTCCCTTATGGTTTAGTAATGGTCTTCTGTATATGAGCTACAGTCAAGAATTTTCAGATAATTGCTGAACATAAGCTTTAGTAGGGAACAAACGTATTATGGAAAATAGTAAACTACCAGAGGGGCCCCTAATTCCACCCTTAATCTAACACCCCCTTGGAAAACTTAAACCCTAAAGCTTAAAAAAGTAAACCTTGAAACCTAAGCCCTAAAACCTGAAACTTAAACCCCAAGCCTTAAACCCTAAACCTTAAACCCTGGATCCCAAACCCTAAACCCTAAACCCTCAAGCCCATATAAACCTACCAGTACTTAAGGCGGAGACACATTTCCTTATTTTGAAATTCAAAAGTAAAGAAATGGTAATCATAAACTCTAAACCCTACCCTAAACCCTGGGACAGTTCAACCAACTGTCAGCTCGGGATCTGGGTTGAATTGCGGGTAGTTGCAAGAGGTAGAGGATCCATTTCTGGGAGGCCGCTAGTTTAGGGTTTAGGGTTCAAGGTTTGGGGTTTGAGGTTTAGGGTCAAGGTTTGGGGTTTGGGGTTTAGGATTTGGGGCTTAGGGTCTAGGCTTGAATTAGAGCGATGGCAATTTGAGGCGGATATATCAAGTGGATATATCAAGTGGACCGGAAAAGGATTATCGCACGTGGGTGTACATAGGAGTGGCTTCGATTTTCCGAAATACTTATGTTGACTTACTGCTGAGGCGAAGAGCCTTGGAAACAAAACAGCAATGTTTGGGGTTGGAAGAAGTAGGGGGATGTGAGCTATAGTCTAGACTCCTACAATAGTCCCCTTTATGATCCCGTATTTATGAAGTTCCGACCCTAAACTCTAAATCTAAACCCTAAATAACCCTCTGATAGGAGTTTAGATTCCAGCTCATGTGGTGAACGAGGAGGGCTTCTCAGGTCCAGGTTGATGCTGCGGTTTAGGGTTTAGGGCTTAAGTCTGCGTAGCGCCCAAATGGATGAGGTAAGCAACAGGTGCTTCAACAAGTAAGGCCTCATAGACCCCTGGAATTATTGGGGTTTGCCATGGCGCTTCTGGAGGACCCCTAAACCCTAAACCCTAAACCCTACCTAAAGCACTAAAGTATGTAAAATCAGAGCCCTAAATCCAGAATAATAGCCATAAACGCCATTATTTCAGCTGCTTTTGGGGTCCCAGGTAGACCCTTATGGTCTTATGGGAAAGGAATTTAACCTGAGCAGTATATAACCCTAACTTGGACCCAAATAATAGGGCTTTAGGGCCCAAATACTTTACTATTAATGGTATTTGGGCCCTAAAACCCTATTATTTAGGTCCTTGGACCCTTAGGGTAAAGCAGTTACAGTTGGATAATAACTATAATATGGCTATATATAGCCTTAATAGGACCCCTAGTATAGAATGTTACGGCCTTGACCCTTAGGGTAATGGAAGTGATGATCCGCGGCAGGCCTTCGTAAGTCGGCTTGGCAAAGTATTCCTTGACTCATGGGCTCTACTAGGGTTTAGGGTTTAAGGGTTTAGGGTTTAGGGTTTAGGTTTTAGGGTTTAGGGTTTAGGGTTTTGGTTTAGGGTTTAGGGTAAACCCCTAAAGTATGTAAAATAATAGCCCTAAACCCATAATAGCAGCCGTAAGCGCCATTATCTTACATACTTATGGGGTCCAGGTACGGTTCTACTATGTAACCTACCTGACTTTAATCAAGGGGGGTAATGGGGGAACTCATCATTGGTGCGGTCCGAGAGGAAGTGGTTCACGAGTCACTGAGCTAGTCAGAAGTTCACACCCTAAGGTAGAGGCGAAAAAAATACCAAAGTCATGCTGGGTATCGTTTGAAGTCCCCTATATTAGAG
The DNA here is from genome assembly GCA_905231905.1 of Symbiodinium pilosum. Classification (NCBI taxonomy): domain Eukaryota; class Dinophyceae; order Suessiales; family Symbiodiniaceae; genus Symbiodinium; species Symbiodinium pilosum. The sequence goes on from CAJNIZ010013936.1 coordinate 38,186, forward strand.
CTCTATCAAGAAGATGGGACTTAGATACTAGTAGATATTTAAAGCCTATGTTACCCGTGTTCCTGGCGGAACTCATTGTCAATATCCGGTGCCGGGGAAACCTTTCCCTCTTTGTCTGCTATGAGGTACAAGGGTTATAGTGTTATAGGGTTTAGGGTTATAGGGTTTAGGGCTATACTATATAGGGATAATGGAAAATCAAATGGAAACTACTCTAATATAATAAGCTACCCAAAACAGAGGTCTGCAGCTGATGTAATTAAACGTCCATCAGCATCACACATCAACACCAATAGGACTGTCTCCAACAGAAAGAAATCAGATTCATTTTGAGAAAGCTCGAGGATAATCCTAGCGCAGGCCCTGATTCAAACATCCGGGTTCACGTTTCGTTTCAGGATTTCAGAGTGCTTGGATGGAAAGCTCAAATACTTGGCACGTGGCTAAAACCTCTACTTGGAAGGTCAGAGGGACATAGTAACTATGCTTATGACTCCTATGCCCCACATCATCATCCCAGTGATCCTCATGAGTATCCTACTGAATAAGTCTCCCTGAGCAAGTAGGAGAAGAGAGGGGTGGGTAACTCACTGGTCCAGCTTGATAAACCCTAAACCCTAAACCTTAAACCTTGGGTACTGCCCCCCAGTAACAGTCTATATTAAGGGTCCTATTAAGGGCTATATACAACCATTTTATA
>CAJNIZ010013936.1:48698-62306 GCA_905231905.1 Symbiodinium pilosum
CCCCTTTTAAAATGCTCATGAGGAATTTTTAGGGTCTCGGATTTATTATTTATTATTAGGGGGGGGGTTTATTAATATGAGGAAGGGATTAAATTTCAATTGATTCTAACGGGATTTTAATTCGATTTTAATTCGATTTTAATTGATTTTAAAAGGAATTTAAAGGCGGCCCTACCAAATCCTTTCAATAAATATTCCCCCCTAATAATAAACAATTTCTGACCACCCGGAATATTTATTACTAGGGGAGGGAGGGGGGGGGGGACGTCGTTTATTATTAGGCGGAAGCGATTAATCACATACTTACCCAAAACCGGCACTATAATTACTATACCCAAAACCCAAGGACCCTATTATTAAACCCTGAACCCTAAACCCCATAGATCCCTGCAAGGAGTACCTAAGTATTGGGTACTTGGACCTCTGGGTCTAAAACCTAAACCCTAAACAGACTCTGACGCCTGCCGCTCTGCTACTTAGGGTTTACGTAGGATTTAGTATCTGCAGCTTTTAGCCCAATAGCCTTGTACAACAGAAGGGCCGCCCCTAAACCCTAAACCTCAATACCTAGACCCTAAACCTTTTACCGTGTGGCTTTTCAGGTTCATTGCCAAGAGCGAACGCGGGAAAGGATCCTCAAAAGAATCCTTATGTGACACCGACATGTTTCGCTACAGTCCATTCCGCGAGTCCATACAAAGCCACAAAGTGCAACAAGAACAACCAATAAATTGTTCATCGGGTTTAGGGCTATGTAGGGGTTATATTGGGGTTGTATAGGTATATACAGTTTATGTAGGGGCTATATTGGGGTTATATAGGTATATAGGGATAATCTACAGGTTTAGATTGGATTTTGGGCGATGGCCGCCCCAAGATGCTCCATCAGTCCGATCCGATCTTCCTTGTAATGATACGGGTAGTTCCCAAAATTAGGGTCCCTTTTCCTACCCCTAGATATATACGAAGTGCCGTGTCCATAACCCGAAGGGGCCCATAATTTGGAGAACAAACCATGTAGCGAGCCCCATATCCCGAAAAGTGTAGAAGATCCCTGAAGTCAACCAAGTTTGAAAGGATAGCTTCATATGAGCTATAGTCTAAACTCCCAGTATTCCCCTTACGAAGCCCCATACTACTCCCTACATAACCCCTTACACAAATCCCCTCAAAGGAGTAGAGAGAAGTCAACCAATTTTTAAGCATAGCTGCATATGGGCAAGCAACACTGTGTAGAGCTCCTGTGAATGCTATAGCCCTACACCCTAGACTCCTGAACGTGCTCCAAGCTCAGGGCACTTCTTCTTCTCGTCGCTGTTGTTGATCGGAGGCTGCAAGGGGTCAAGGACTTTGGGGCTTACACTTAGCTCTCCAACCTAAACCCTAAACCCTGCTAGTGATTTTTGGACAGGGCAGCTGGGCATGTCACCTTGGGTCTGGCATCCGAGACCTCTCAGTCAGATGCCTCCCACATACTCGTACTGGGGTTAGTAGGGAACACGGAAATATGTTATATGGGGATTATATAGGCAATATAGGTGTGATATTAGCTATTCCCTACTAACCACCAGTAAGTAATGCTATGAATAAAGACCCTGCAAACTCAATACATCCTGAATCCTGAACCCTCCAGCGATTCAAACTCGAAACGTCCACCCTGAACCCTAAACCCTAGACAGTCAAAGGGAGGAACCGTGCTTTGCACGACAATACTTGGAACCCTAAACCCTAAACCCCCCAAACCCTAAACCCAGAAGTGTTCAAAGTTCAGGTTTTGGAGTGGCTGTACCGGTTTTTGCTACCGAGGTTCCCCCTTGATGAGCCCTAAATATTATGGGATCCTTAGAGGGGCTTAGGGGTTTAGGGTTTAGGGTTTAGGGGTTTAGGGTTTAGGGGTTTAGGGGTTTAGGGCTTAGGGTTTAGGGTTTAGAATGGTGGTTCAAGGGGGGAGGGTACCAGGGAGCCTTGGGGAACCTTAAGGAAGCTCAGGGGAGTGTGGGGGAATAATAGGGACCACTAGGTGACCTACCCCCCTTGGACCAAACCCCTTTGGGACATCCGTTTGGGGTTTAGGGTTTAGGGTTAGGGGGAACCTTGCGGGGGAGTAGTATACAGGGGCGTTGTAGGGGCAAAGACCCTAGCTCAATGGCACAGTTCATGAAAGCCCCAAGCTCTGCAATAAGGACCCTGTTTACCGTCATATCACAATTGCTGTCCGTAGTACAGGGGTTAGAGGACAGCATGGGTTCTCTGCAAAAGCTCAAAAATCTGAGACAAGATGAGGCGAACGGCCATTAACCTGCTAATGCGGGAACCGACATACCTTAGACTGACTCAGAACTAAACGCATGAGGAAATGGAGGCTAGCATGGAACGTTATCTTACCGGTTGAAAGTAGAGAATATGGGAATATGATCCCTATGTAAGCCTTGTAATATACACTCTTACTCCCTACTAACAACCAGTAAGCAACATGGCAACTTTTTCTAGAGGCCTGTTGTAGCATAGTGGGAGAGCCTCTCTGCGGAAGTTTGGGGGTCATCATCTTACAGCCCTAACCTGAATCCCAAATGTCTAAGGTTGAAACTATGGGCCCCTAGTATGGTCCCTTAGCCCTGAGATCCTCATATACCTAGTATATACCCTATATGTACCCTCAAGGGCCCCTAGAATCCCCCTAGAAGGCCTAAGGGCCCATATTAAGGGCCCATACTTCCAACCTTAGAAAATGTATGCAGAATGATCGCCCTTTATGCTGTTTTAGGGGGGCGTTGGGGGCAATCATCTTACCTTCGCTGGGAGTCAAGGTAACCCTTAACTTAGAACCCTACGCCCCTAACCCTCATATCGAGATCCGTAGCCACACACCCTCAGCTCTAAAGAGGGAAGGTTGAAATCAACACGCACACACTTTCGTTGTTGCCGCGCATGGGTCTAAGGTCTGGGGTTGGGCTTAAGGTTTACACATTTACGGTGGCTGGAGGACATCGCGGACCACCATCCCCCTCAACCCGCGACCCCGGCAACTACAAATTCTGAGGTTCCTATCGGCGCAGGGTTTCAAGCATCCGTAGCCTAAACCTCAAATCATAAAGCCCAGATGCCTAAGGCTGAAGCCTGAAGAAATATGGTGCCCTTTCCTGATAATCCTTATTTGGCCATAGCATACGCAAAGCCCAGTCATAGTGCTTAATCCCCCCCCGAATATCAAACTCTCCCTGTTGTGAAATATCATAGTATACTGGGCAGGGTATGCCACAACAGGGAGTATTTAATATTTGGGAGAGTGAGGGGGTTTCAATATTAGGGGAGGGGTTCAGGCCCCTACATCAAGCCGTCCCTAAACCCTGAAACCCCTCAGGGTTAGCGGCCTTGCAATCGATCCAGGAGCCCATGAACCTGTGCTGCGGTGACGTGTTTGGAGCAATTTATCCCCTTAACCAGCCAAGTATGGCCCTACTGTAACCCCTTCTAATGCTAGAATCCTACGACGATTTGATTGAAACCCCTAAGCCCTAAACCCTTAACCTCTAAACGTAAGGATACCGCAGGACTGCTGTAGACAACCATGCATCCTGCATGATTGAAAATGTGGCCAGCCCGCACTCTCTTCTGCTGTTCTTACTGGTGGTTAGTAGGGAGTAAGGGAATCCGTACAAAATGATGTAAGCCTTTATTCCCTTCTAACCCCCAGGAACTGTTCTCGTGTGGAATTCTTGAGGCTTTCAACTTAGGATCTGGGATGAAAACGATCATCAGACTTCGACAGCGGCGCCCATAAAGAGAACTCCCACGAATCATACATGCCTGCGCGTTTAGGGTTCCCTTAACAATACTCTTCTGGCTGGCTGTAAGAGCCTATAATACGCGGTTCCTATTGCCTCAAATACTTTGTAGAAGCCCTACACAAAAAGTTCAGCCGCTGGCAGAACTTTCCAGATCCTAAAAAACCTAAGCCCTAAACGGCCCTAAACCCCTAAACCCTAATCCCAAAGTCTGAACAAATCCTCCCAAAGGGTTCAGGATTTAGGGTTTAGGCTGTGTATTCAGAGGGGCTATAACCAGCAGAATTTAGAAAAACAACTAGTTCCAGGACACCTGTAGACTTGTTGCCCAACCTGGCGCCCAGACTTGATTGTCTGGGTTGCTGCTGAGGATCTTAAACTAAGTTGCCATGATATGCGTCCCTAAACTCTATAGAGGTATTTACTAAACGATCAGGTCTGCTTATTCTAGTAATCTGAACTGAAGTTCGTTATAACAGCGACCCAGTGGTGTCAAAAGCAGAGGTCCTTTTGGGGTATCCTTGGACATGGGGTTTAGGTTGGGTCATGGTCAATCCCTCACCCGGTAATTATGGGTACCACAAACGGACTATTGTAGTTATATTAAGGACTTAGTAACTCCGCAGTTAAGGCTCCTAAATCCTAAACCCTGTAGGGGGGGGATTGACCTAAGGTTTAGGGGCAGAGTTCAGGTTATTTGGACAAGCAGCCGTGCGTCCCCTGCATATAGGGGTTCTTCTACAGGCTCTTGCAAAAACGAGGCGATTGGGAATACACTTCCGCAAAGGAGAATCCCTACCTAAAGGGAACCTACCTTATGGCCATTTTGGGGGGGTTAGGGTTTAGGGGGTATGCTTTTGGAAGAGACTTTTCTTTTATCATGAAGTCCTCTCAATCCGGGGACGAAACGGATCAAACCCTCAACAACCCGAATTCGCAGGCCCACAAGGTTGCATCACTCGAAGTACCTGTTGAAGGTACGCTATGCCGTGCTTCTACATGGGTGGTTGTCAAAACTATGGTGCCTTTTGGCCTTTTGGATCCCTATTATAATACGGCACCTAATATTTAGGGTACCCGAAAAGGAACCAAAATTTTGACATCCACCCACGTGGAATATGGAGCCGTAAGATTCATAATCCTTTTTAAGCGCTTACGATAGATGCCCAGGTGCCCCCAGACAGGGCATACAGTACCCCAAAAGAAGGACCGAAGGACGCCAACCCTAGAAGCTAAACCCTAAAGGGTTTAGGGTTTAGGGCTTAGGGTTTAGGGAACTCTACACCCTAAACGCTAAACCCCAAACTCTACACCCCAAACTCAAAACCCTAAACTCTCCTAGAGGATGTTCTTAACATACTGACTAAGTCCCCATGACCCTCCAAGTAACCTTTCTTGGTTTCAGCACAACTGTAGAAACCCTAAGGCCTACCTAAACCCTAAACCGAAAACCGAGTACCCCGCACCCTAAACCCGAAACACTAAACCCTAAACCCTACTTTGAACCAGCTCTGTATCTGGTGACAGCAAGTCGCATGTTGTTCTCGTAGTTCCTCAAGACCGACCTCTGCTTGCAGGTGCGTAAAGAGGAGTGGGGAGTAAAGTCAGGCAGTATTACAGGGGATTACATAGGAATTCCTGTGGAAATCACTGCTCCAAACCCTAAACCTTAGACCCTAAATCCTGATTCACGCTAGACCCAAAACCCTAAACCCTAGACCCTGAGCCCTTAACCCTAAATGCCCCTTAAGTGCCGGAAAGTTTCTCCAGGATTCACTCTTCTATACCAACCCTAAACCCTAAACCCGGAAACCCTAGGGTTTTAGGGTTTAGGGTTTAGGGTTTAGGGTAAACCCTAAGCCTACCGTACCTGTGCTTTCAATCGGCCCTGCAATCCCTCTCCAAAGCCTCAGGACCCTGATTCAGGGTCTTTACTTCGGGTACTGCTCCCACCCTGTGGTCTAGGGTTGAATGATTAGGGTCATATTATGTATATAAACCATATGATAATATCATCCAACTGTTTCATAGTGGGGGCGGGACGCAACCTATACTTCCAACCTTACATCGGTGAGTTTGTGCCAAACTTATGCGTTTCCTTTGTGCCGGACCCCATTTAAAGGTAGAGAGCATATCGGGAACTCCAGAGCCTAGGCAGATCAATGCAGCAGTTCTCGTTGGTTAGCCAGCACTTAAGGCTGTGTGCGTGGGGCTTGTTAATTTCTGTTCAGAGCCTGCACTCAACGGAATTGTACCCCTGCCCCCTCCCCCCTGGAATTGTACCCCGAGCCCCTCCCCCCTCCCCAATTTGCCCGCAATCCCTGCCATGTTACGAGCGCATCCACAGTAAGAGCGTTGATAGGGAAATGTTCGCAAGCAAAAAAATGCCGCCATTTAAAGCATATGAAGGCGCTAGCGTTGCGGGACCCAAAGTAACGTCCACCATGGCCGCGTCCACAACAAGCGAATCCATGCCGGACCCCAGAATCACATCCGAACCGACCACTTCTACGACCACGACGGTGCTGTTTGCAGAACGTCCCATTGCTCTGGTCAGACTGGTGCGGGCACAAAGGGGGGGACTCGACGTATCTGTGTCATCCTTTGCAGTATGCAGCTGGAAAGACAAAGTTAAAGTAGCAAATTGGTTGATTTTGCGGGTACACCTCAAAGTCTCCACAAGCTTTTTCTGACAGTTCAAGTTCACAGGATCTATGCAAAGGAACGCCACTGGGTTGCTGTCGAGGAAGTTGGGTTAAGTTCTCATAACATGGACACGTACTAAGTAGACTCTGGTCTCCTAAGACCTATCATTTTTCAAATATTTCCTTAAGGTTATACTATATGAAAGATTCAAAATATTTCCTAATGACAGTACAGTACATACTAGGATTTCATTATTACGGTAGCTCAGCTCAAAGCTCCTAACCTAAACCTCCCAAATACACAGAACAATTGTTTTTTCACCCCCCCCCCCCAGTGACGAGTGTAAAGACTAGTTTCTGGGCATACCCCAGACTGTTACGTAGGGTTTAGGGTTTAGGGTCTAGGATCTAGGGCTTAAGGCTTCGGGTTATTGAAGGGTTCAAGGGGAACGCTGAACCTTAAACCTTAAACCCTAAATGGCAACTTCTTTCGGAAATGCCCTATAAATCCTAGTCAGGAGGAACCGCAGAACGAGCCAATAAGAGGGATTCTTGGGTATAGTAAGGACCTAAACCCCAAAACTTTGTAAAATACTAGGCCTCCCCCCCTAAAAACCGACAAAAAATCTAGAATTTTACATACTTTCGGGGTCCAGGTGGACCTACTAATTCCCTAGAACCCTAAACCCTAAACCTTAAACCCTAAACCGAAGGGGCAGGCAGGGCGGCACAGGCCTGGCGACGTCCAGCTCCTTGAACGTGACGAAGCCAAAGCCACCTAACCCAGAGGGTCCAAGTACCCAATGATTAGGTCCCTTTAAGGGACCTATAGGGGTATATAGGGATGTATAGGGATATATAAGGATTTATAGGGTTTAGGGTCCAAGTACCCAATAATTAGGTACCTCGGGTTTGGGGTAATAGTAATTATAGTACGGGTTTTGGGTAAGTATATGATTATTAGGTACGTGGACCCTTAGGGTAAGTGGCATGGTATTGGTTTTTGCAAGGAGTAAGACGATATTTTCTTTCAAAATACGTTAAACGCAAGGAAAGTATAGTGATTTCCCAAAATAGGGGGACCCCAATATAGACCCCAATATACTACAATCCTTATTATGGGGACCCCGAAAATGGTACCCCTAATTTTGGGGAAACCCCCATATAATCTGTCTCTACATTCGGGACAGCGGCCATCCTGTCTGTATGTGCTACTCAGCTGAGCAGCTGTTGTCAGGTTCTCGTGCTACGGCATCGTAGGAATATTGGGTTCAAGGTCCCAACCGAGGGTTCTCAGAATCATCCCCATGCAATAGAACCTCTTAGGGAAGCCTGTACGTAAGCGTACCTTTATTTGAGAGAAAGATTTCACAATGAAGGGGGCATGTGGGACCCTGAGAATAAAGCAGGGTTGCACAGAGATTCTGAGTGTCCCTGTTATGGGTGCGAAGACTTGTACAATATGATGACTGGTGACAACCGAAAACCCGATAACCACAGCGGCAGCTGCACACATACTATGGATGGAGGGAATCTTGCACCACCTAATATACCCTATATCTTCGGAACTACAGTATTCTGGGGTTCCGAAAGGGTGCAGCATTTCTGGCATCGACCGTGCCAGGAACAACTAGGCTTTGCAAGTCATCCTCGTACAGCGGGTTTAGGTAATATGTTCAGTGGAAGCTTCCAGGTGGATACATTGAAAAAGGATTTACATAAGGCTGGATGCATATCATGGCCATGTGAAGCTTCATGCAAGTGTAGAGGGGTACTTTTCTCGGAAGATTTGTTGACTTAGTATGTCTACCCATTATCCCCATAACCCCTCTTGTCAACCCCATAACCCCATGCTACTACATAAACTAGTCAAAGAAACCTTCCCAAGCAGTAGGGAGCAGTTGTGGGACTGGGGAGAAAATCTCAACAAAACGGGCGCCTGCATTTGAGCACGAGGACCGCAGAATGCTTCCTCGTTCAGGACTAGATGAACTTTAAGTATTTAGACTTTGGGCCATCATTTCACATTCTTTTGGGGTTCAGGTATCTAGCTTCTTCAAAAACGCCAAACGTCTAAACCCTGAACCCAAAACTCCACACCTCAAGGCCCCATGCCCCTAAACCATGCTTGCGGAACCCTTAGGGGGGGAACCATAGGTGAGGATTCCCTAAGATCCCTCGAAGCTTTAAGGTCCCACATAGTTTCGTAATGTGCGGCCCCCATCCTACGAAGTCCCCACAACGCTTCCTTGACATGTCAAACTGGCTACATTCCTTGATACCTTAAAAACCCCGAATTAAGAAGCCAATCTGGCAGCACTTTCTATGTAACTCGCCATTTGGGGGTGAGGTCGCGTGAGGGCGTTGGTGTTTGCACAGGTTTAGACAGCCCGAGCCATGAAACTGGGCTTCAGGGTTGAGAGTCTAGGGTCAAGGGTTTACCTAAACCCCCAAAGTATGTAAAATAATAGCCCTAAACCCTCCAAAACAGCCCAGAAGGCTATAATTCTACATACATACTTTTAGGGTCAAGGGCTCCCTGAACCCTAAACCCTAAACCCTAAACCCTAAGGCTTAGAGCTTTAAAGTTTAGAAGGAGGCCGAGCCACGAAACTGATTCAGGTCGTTGTGGATCAGCTTCACTTCCTCAGCAAGGTAGAGGTCCGAGTTTGAAGTGAGGTTTAGGGCTCAGGGTTTTAGGGTTTAGGATTTCGGGTTTAGGGCAAGGTAGGGGTCCGAGTTTGAGGTCTCTTTCAGGATGTCTGGGTCAACTTTAGAGCTCTCTAGGGCTTGTAGGCCCTGACTCAGTAAAGCTACTTAGGTATAGGGGGCATGCAGCTACTTATAACAGGAGTTACTGTGCATAGTTGGTAGAAGTACTAAGTGAAAAGATCATCCAAGCAGAGTTTCAGGGTTCAGGGCTGAGAGAAGCCCACCTGATACCACTATTACTGCCAGATACAACTATTTGGGGGTAACTACTCTTATCCGCTGAAGCATCCGGAGAAAAAGAACTGTCGCGCGGGGTTGGGCCTATGACTGTCGATGGCGTCAACCCTGCCAAAGCCCGTCAAAACTTCCAGGATCGTTTGCATTTTCACGCGGACGGAAAACAAACAGACCACAAGCTTGAAACGAATATCTAAGCCCCCCCCCCTCCTTGCATTCAAGCAGAAAGGGAGCCCAGCAAGACTACCGTATAACCCCTACATGTCCACCAAAAAATAACCCTAAATTTTCCCTGCATAAACCCCATGTCATCCCTGTGTCTATTCGCTTAAAAGGGACATATGCGGAAGCTTCTCAACAGTACTCGGATCTTACGGGCCTCCTGTTTTGAGACACACTGAAACCTAAACACAGCTTGGATCTAGGGTTAGGGGTTAAGGGTTAAGGGCTGGAGATTTAGGATTTACAGTCCCCCTTAAGTAGATAGAATATGACTTTGGGTGTGTTATAATAAGATCCCCATTTACCCTATAGTCTATCAACTTAAGGGTGACTATAGGGTTTAGGGTTTAGGGTACTGGGGCTCTGACCATAACTTGCCCAAACGTCTCTTCGAAGTGTTGCTTCAGGCTCTCTTCCGTGGCTTCTGCGAAGGCTGCGGGTTGGTTTTAAGGGGGGTTAGGGCTTAAGGTTTAATGGTTTAGGGGGGTTTGGGGGTTTAGGGGTTTTAGGGGGTTTTGGGGGTTTGTGGGTTTAGGGTTTTAGGGTTTAGAGGTGTAGGGTTTGGGGGTTTAGGGTTGACGAGTTTAGGGTTCAGGGGTTACCTAGACCTCCCAAATACCCTAAAACCTAAGCCATCATGATTGCCTTTTACCCCAAAGAATGCATACAAGGCTTATGTACGGTGGATGCTAAACATCCTGCACGGCCTTAAGTACCTTATACCTCGAGAATTGTGGTGCTAAAGTGCTAAAGTGTATCTAAGGCCATGTGGTAAGTTTAATATCAATCAACAGTAGTATTTGGGAGGTCTAGACGGGGGAGTAGGATGCGACTTAAGGTACCCTAAGGTTAGGCAATACAGTATTTCCTCTTAACAAGCCTCTTACACCCCTAACCATTATGTAACTTAGTCGCCTAACCCATTACGAAGGTGAAGGCGTCCTCCTTTGAAGCGACTACCCAAGGGCTCCTATGTAGTTCCTTTTTGGGTCTGTTATGTCTTTTGGGGTAAGGGGGTTTTCATACACTACCCAAAAAGGAACTACATAGGATGGTCTGGGTAAGCATACCCACTCCTCGTCTGGGCTTGGCGTTTCCGCGGTTTGGAGTTGAATTAGGGTCTGGGGGAGGGTTAGGATGCAGTGTGCCAAGCCACACTATCTAAGCCTTGGGTCCTGAACCCTTGCTGAATGTCTCCCTAAACCCTTAACCACTAAACCCTTCACCCTAAATCCTGAACCTTCACCCCTGGATCCTGCACCATTCATACCCCCTAGCCCTTGAACCATTGGCACGCCCCCAGCCCCTAGCCCCGAACCTCAAGCCGTAGAAGAAGCCCGTCTAAGTTCACACGAATTTTTCTACTGGTAGCTGCTATCCGTAGAGATGCAGGCTTCTGCCTGTCAATGTAGTAGTTGCTGTTGTATCCCTGTGCTATGCACCAACTATACCCCCGCCCCCCAAGGCAAAAAGAAACCAACATCTAAGCCTAGAATCCTAAACCCTAAACCCCTAAACCCTGAACCCCTAAACCCTAAACCCCTAAACCCTAAACCCTACACGCTACACCTCCAAACTCTAAACCTTCAATCCCTAAACCCAAAATTCTAAGCCGTCAACTCCCGACCAGAGTCCAACTCCAACTTGCTTCCGCCCATGCTAAACCCTCAGCCAGTTCTCAGCTACACGCTTTTTGGAACCTACCTAACCCAGAGGGCCAGAGGGTCCAAGTACCCAATAAGTAAATATGCAATACTTAGGTCCCTTTAAAATGGATCTATAGGGGTTATATGGGGATGTATAGGGGGGATATATAAGGATTTATAGGGTTTAGGGTCCAAGTACCCAATAATTAGGTACTTGGGTTTCGGGTAATGGTACTTATAGTACAGGTGTTGGGTAAGTGTATGATTATTAGGTACTTGGACCCTTAGGGTAAACCCTGACCTTACTGGGGGGTAATGGGAATGCGGGAATATGGTCCCTATATTCCTACATGATAGGTTCCCTTATTCCGTACTAATGCCCAGTAAGTAACTGGGATGACAAACTTTCTTATGGCCCTTGTGCTTTATGAGCTTCATCCACAAAGCAAAAAATCAGGAGCCTTCAATATGCCCAGAAAGCAACCCTCAACCTACAAAAAACTAAGAAATGAACCTGGCGGCTTAGGATTTAGGGTTGAAACCCTCAAACCTGAATCTCAAACCCTAAGCCCCCCAACCTTAGCTTGGGAACCGAATTCCGAACCTCCGGGTAGGCTGCCAACATAAAGCTTTGGCTCATCGAGAACTGGGGACCGACGAATTAGGGCTAAGGCCTTTGGTTTTAGGGTTTGCGGTTGGAGTTCAGGATTGAGGGTTTACAAGGCTCTTGGACTAATAAGTTTGAGGTGGAGGGTTTTAAGTCTTATAAGCTTTAGAGGAGAACAGCTTAGATTGCAGAACTTGGTCTGGGGTTCATGCTTGGAAGATCAAGCCATCTAGCGCATAGTAGAAGTGTAGGTTGCGTTGCAGACTCCGGTTGAGGGTTCAGGGTTCCTTGCTCAGGATTGCCAAGCAGAGCTCGTGTTTCGGAGACGTTCCAAAAGTTGCATACAGGTAGCCTAAAGGAGGGCCACCTGACTTTTTGGAAACCACCTGCTCAAGCCTGAGCAGGACTGCGGCATCGAAGATGTTGTTCTGATCAACCCAAATAATAGTGTTTTAGGGCCAAATACCATTAATATCATAGTATTTGGGCCCTAAAACCCTGTTATTTGGGTCCTTGGACCCTTAGGGTAACAAAATAGAGAGGCAATCCCTCAAATGTTTTTTGCGGCAGCTCCCTTAGAGCAGGTTTTCGCCGAGCGCCCCGCCAGGTGGGTAGTTATGAGGTTGATACCACCATGCAAGGCTCGTACAAATAGCGGGGGTAGAACGGCCAGGGTACCCACCTGAGTAGTGTTTTTTTTGGTGGCTAAACCCAGTAAGATTCTATTCCTTTTTTGAAATACTATACCCCAAAAGGAGGACATTATCTTACTCTACGTTGGGTACCCTAGTATCCCCAAATAAAATACTACTCACCTGGTAGCTATCGGCTTGGAGGCTTCCTTGATCTTGTGGCGCATAACTTGTCTACGTTGAGAGAGCCAGTTTCCTGAATAGCTTCAGCGGCAGGGCATCCATCCTCTACTTAAAGCATCAATCCTCTGGAATCTTCTACAACCTTAAACCTTAAACCCTCCCTCCTTCTAGGCTACCGTCCTTTTCAGAAGGGCGCATGTCAGGTTCTCTGTAAGTCTTGCGGAGGAGGATACCTGCAGCGCTGAGCCCTATAGGCCTAAACCCTTAACCCCTACAGACTCTAAGCCCTATACGATGAACCTTATCATGGGAGGAGGTACTTGAGGAATCTCAAGTAGTATTGCAGAGTACTAGGAATGACTAGGGAATGCCTGGTTACAAGGCTACCCAAGTGAAACACCCTCTTAGATGAGCTTATAGCTCCTTCGTGATGTAACCCTTGCTTAAACGGTTTAAGGTTAGGTTTACAAGGATGTAGCGCAGAAGGTTTAGGTATACGGCTTCTCAAAGCTATAGAATAGAATAAGGACCCAGATAATCTCCTTCTCAACCGCAAGTATCCCAGGGGTCTCTAAGGGTATCAACCCGCCACCCTTAACCCCTAAACCCTAATCCCAAATCTGGGATAGGCAGCACTTAGGGCCCTGGGCTTCAGGGGGGTGCAGGGGCTGTCTGCTCGCAATTTTCGGGACTAGGTTTGGGAGAAACGCCGTCTCGAATTTTCTCACCTCACCAAAAGCAGAACCCAACACCCTCGTGTTCAGGGGCTCATCCAGGAACCTGTGAGCGGGCGGCCTCCAAGGGCCACAGGCCTTCCAAAGAAGGCTTTCGTGCCACGAGGTCTCTTGGGCGAAACCTCACACACCCAGAACCCTTTCTTCTTTTGGTGCGCCGATTTTCCAGGGCTACAGCCCCCCCCCCCCCGCCTTCTGCAAGGAG